>WMED01014213.1:0-14107 GCA_019650415.1 Pipa parva | reverse complement strand
ACAGTTCTATCCATAAATGGTAATACACTAGGGGGCATCCCTGTGTTCTTTTCATCTTTTTGCCAGCGCATTCACACACCTGCTCTTGAAGCAGAATCTTCCGCACAATTTTACTATTGTCATAGTTTCAGATTTGCTAAGTTAATAAGTAGCAGAGAAATGAGGGTGTAGCCACTTGATGTGATGAGAGTTCACTTTCAGGGGGTTATTCACTAAAGTCCAAATTGTTTTGTATGGGTGCAAATTCGCCAGATAAAGACATTCGCAATAGAGTGCTACTGCCGCAGCGGCATCTTGATAATGAGAATACTGTCGCAGTCGCAACTTTATTATGGGAAATTTGTTGCAATCTTAACTTTAAAAAATTGTCGTGACTTTACAATGGGGAAATTGTTGTGGATTTGCTATGGGAATCCGCTGTTTGAGAATTCGACAGCCGAATTCGCACCTTAGTGAATAACCCCCTGACGGTTGAATTCTCACTTTAGTCAGTAACCCCCTTAGTATCCATATGGCTTCTTTACATTTTTGTTTTTTTTGCTCTGTCTCAACCCTTTTAGAATTTTAATTTATGAACTATATAGCCCATTTTATGAAAATATTTAGCAATTGGTTGGTCTTTCTTTTATTTGTACTCTTTATTGCAGATTTGTTCTGTTACAAAATATATACCACAAATACCAAAGCATTTGTACAATACCCTTTCATTTTGATAATCCATTTATGGAGATGATATATATGTATGATATATATTCCTATTATGTAATTATTATCGGATATGCAAGGTTTACTATACATTTTCTTTCTCCAACTGGACCTATGTATACAATACTTTCACCAACATAAAGCCAAGGGTGCTTGATTTTGCAGTTATCAAATGAATGGTAATGTGCAACCAGGTTGCATATTTCTTTCGGTCCATTTGCTGCATGAAGATTTTTTTCAAATAAAATACTAGTACCAATACTGTAATATTTTTCATAATGCAGAGCGGGTGGGTATTTGTTTATAAAACAGATAAAACTCATCTGCAAGCAGCAGTAAATAAAACAAAGTATAAATATAACTCAGATCTTTCATTTCAAAGTAAACATTTTTGGTTATAAGCAGATCAAAAATTCAAATCTGACAAATGCTTCAATTAAAATGACAATTTTCTGGTATTATCGGTCTATTAAATTTTATAATTCTGTTACCTGTTGCATCAAGATAAAATGTATACTTTCTTTTAACAGTTCCCATGTTTGTAACCATGACAAAAACTCATGTGATTGCGGCATCTAAGGAAGCCTTCTACATCTGGCAATATCGTGTAGCAAAGAAGCTTACAGCAATGGAGATTAATCAGGTGTCACGCACCAAGAAAGAAGGCAGAGAAAGGTTTGTTCAATGGCTTGTTTATACAAGAAGAAGGAAGAAGAAATATTTCTGCTACTGTTTACAGCTAAAAGTCTAATTTATACTTGTTGCAGTGCTGAACAGTGATTGGGGCCCGTATACTACAGTGTTCTGTTGCAGAGGGTCCATTTTCTTTTGGATAGGATGATTTGTAACTTTAGTGAAATTTTTGTGCATCTCAATTGCTGCTGTTTTGCAAATTATCTCATAGAAAGCATAGAAAAATGGGGCATTAGCTGAGAAACAATAGACCTTCTGCAACAAGTGTTAACACAACTGCAATTATAGTGCAACTACATTAAATCCAAAATCACATTTCACTCCCAACAGCTATTTCAAATGGAAATTATTCCATGAAAACTAATCGAAAGAAAAGTCAGCAAGTTGCTCAAAAGTTTAGGAAACGATATAGTGATACAGCGCAAAAAATCACAAACAATAATAAGTCAAAAACGTTTTAGTATAAATAGTGGCATAAACGTCCACAATGTGCTGCTTTCTCAATCAAGGCTTTTCACCATCCTCCTTGGTTAAAAGTAAAGGAAATCTGTAAAAGAAAGCGCAAATATGATCGCACAATAGTGCACTACCAATTAAATTTAATTGAAAGAAGTGAATATCCACAACCACCATACAGTAAAGTCTCTTTGAAGACAAAAAGCGATTAACAACTTCTCTGTGAATGAGTAGGGAAATAAAGCAAATTCACCATCAGGTGCTCACACTGTGTCAGGAGATCTCCTGATGAAGCTGCAAACAGGAAGCAGAGAAACGTGTTGATATTTTATTGCTGTTTTTTTTTTATACAAATTGCACTTTTACTTCACATGTTTTGGTGATTTTAAGATGATAAAGTTTGGATTCATTGAATGCCGGTGGGACCTCAATTTGGAGAGCTGCTATAAATTGATCTATTTGGAGATCACTATATGCGTGATTACTACTTTAATCTGGTGAGAGTTCTCATTATTAGAGTGTCGTGACACAGTGTGAGCACCTGATGGTGGATTTGCTTTATTTCCCTACTCATTCACAGAGAAGTTGTTAATCGCTTTTTTGTCTTCAGAGAGACTTTACTGTATGGTGGTTATGGATATTCACTTTTTTCAATTGGTAATGCACTATTGTGCGATCGTATTTGCGCTTTCTTTTACAGATTTTCTTTGCTCAAAAGTTTCCAGCATTAGGCTAGAGTCATACTGTCGTATAGGTGTGTGTCATTTTTTTTTTTTTTTAAAAGCGCATCATGAAAAACCATTCAAAGTAATGACTGATACTCGTACAATATCACACTTTTCTCTTTCTGCCCCTCACATCTGGAATTCTATACCCTTTAACTTCGCCAGGAACATTCCCTCTGCACTTCTAAAACCAAACTGAAGTCCTACCTTTTGGTGCACTAGCATTGATATTTATCACTGGTTTTTATGTATATATATTTCATTTAATAATTAATTTGTTATTTATGCATAGTATTTGTATTTATTGACCAGTGCTTCAGCATATTTTTACAGCACATTATTACACCTCTTATTACCCTTCTATCTGTGTATGTAAGTCTTCCTCCCATTTAGAATGTAAGCTCTATGGGGCAGGGACCTCCAACCTCTTGTATAAACCACAACCTGGCACTTAAAGTGAAGTATCCTTGTGATATTATACTTGTATTGTACAATGCACATATCCCATGTCTGTATTATATTTGCTGAATTGTACAGCTCTGCATAAATTTGTAGCGTTTTATAAATAAAATTATACATTACATATACATACATAAACTTGCATTTCATAGTGAGGAACATGCATCAGAACACCTCATGTTGTGTTTTAGTAAGCGTATGGATGCCAGTGTGAACAATGTGGCCAGGTTAGCAGCAAAAGGAATTGAACAATAGCGGTCAAACAGGGAAGAAAAAAGATACATAAGTACACTTGCTTATATATATAATGCGTCCCGCCAGTATAAATGTGCCAGCATATTTTCGCAACACGTTTTTGTTTTTTTAATGACGTAATAGGTAGACTTTCAGGCAATGCATCTTGGTAATTATAAGCTAATATATTTCTTTGAAAAGCCTAGAGATTCATATATAACTGCCTTTGTTTTTTTGGTAGTTTCCAATAGAAATATCCACATTCACTTTGATTTAAAGACAGATCTGTTTTCTGGTATACCACTTAGTTTTCTTATAAATTACATCTTTATTTATTATATTACCAATTGTGTTGTCTTTTTAGGATATTTCATATTGATGACAATCCTTCAGGATTCAATGAAGGTTTAATGGATTACACTAAGGCACCTGAGGTATAGTTATATTACTGCAGTAACTGACAATAAACATGCTCAATTGTAGAATTATTTATTATGTGCCAACATACTGTAAAACATTACACTATAGTGGAAATAACACACACATATTTTAAAAATGGAACGAGAATCCAGCTTTGCTTATATACAAAGGGAGGAATAACAACTTCATATTTAGAGTTTATATGATAATCTTCAGTATTTTTTACATAAACTGGCAGTCTAAACATCAGTAAAAAATGTAATGTAAAATGTAAATAACACATGGAGAAAAAAAAAACTAGTGTCAGGGGACCTGTTTACTCATACAAATTCATCCTGCAACAGAGAGAGTTTTGTTCTGGATATATATTCACTCCCTGTTTCTCTGTGATTTAACCCAAAGCTGTCCTGGGAAATTTGGGGTGAGCTCTGGAAGCAAACACTTCAACTTCCTTTTACAAAGTCAGTTCTGGGTTGGGGTCTGGTAAAGCAGGTGAACATATGGCAGAGTATTGCTTTTCCTATACTGTAAGATGGAAATGGTACTTACCTTAGATGACAGTCCTAAAAATGTACATTATATTACATGATTGCTGTATGACTTCTGACTCTGACTTCAGTAAAGCTTTATTGATTTATTGATTTATTTAGTTTCAGGCAACAAGAGATCCTATCTGTTGTTTAACTGCATCAGACAAGGTTCTGATTGTGGTGAGTAACAAGTATTTGTTTATATTTGACAGCTAGCTGATTATACATTGTGTATTGTGTTTTTTTATGTTGTTCCGCAAGTTTTTACAAGACTATTATTAAGAGCAGAAAAAAAGAAAAAAATCCAGTTTGGCTAGGCAGGTAGTGAAACCAACACAAAACAATGAAAAAAAAACAAAACAGGAATTTAACTTCTAAGATGACATTTTTATAATTGCTGCTGATAAAAGAAAAAAACGCTATGCCAATCCAAATGTCAGTTTTCTTTTCCTGCCATTACTTGTCACTTACAATATTTTCATGATTTGGGCCTGTGTGTTTGGGCAGATGTTTTGTAAGGGAAAATATAAACCTATATTTAAAAGAGATATCATAACCAGTCGAAACAGTTTATGCTTTTTGTGTTAGCTGTTTGTATAGTAAAGTGAATTACCATTGGAAAAAAAATGGTTTACTTTGATTCTGAAAATATATATGCATGTCCTGTGCTTGCACAAGGCAAGATTTTCTTTACCAACACAGAAGTCAATCTTACTTTATGGCTGTGATACAGGCTTTTTTTTTTCTAACAGAAAGATACAGCCCAATAGCCTGGGCTATGGTGCTATAAATAAACTATTGTTTTCATCAGTTCAGCCTAATGATCTTATTATCAGCACACAGTTTAGAGCTAACAGGCCTATGCAAAGGCAGAAACTTGTTCATATATGTGATATTATTATGGAAACTGCTTATCTGACAAATAGTTCAATAATGTCTATAGATCTGCCAGAAGTGAAATAGGATTTTTAAAAAATTGGAAATCAGGGGACGATGATATCCTCTTCTAGTAAAATATCATACTTTCTATAAATAAATAAAGTGCCTGTCACCTCAAAAATAATACTAATTTAGGTTCTATTAATGAAATAATGATCTAGCAGGGATCTGATTGGAGGAGCTATAATGTCAATCATCATTTATCCCTGCCCAACCAAACTCGGTAAAGAAAAGTTGGGTTGACAGGGAAGATGACAGAGAGAAACGTTTACAAAACTTTATTTCATTAGTAGAAGCTAAATTAGTATTAGAGTTTTGAGGTGACAGGTACACTTTTAAGAGTACAGTGATACCTTGGTTCTCAACCACAATTCGTTCTGGAAGTGCGGTTGAGAACCAAATTTGGTTGAGAACCAAAACAATTTATCCCATAAGAAATCCAATCGCAGATTGACTTGTATTGATGCTGCGAATGCCATTCTGCTCATCTCGGGTGTTTGAGTTCCAAATATTTGTTCAGATTCCAAGACAAAATTTACTCGAATTTCGTGGTTGAAAACCAATTTGTTTGAAATCCAAGTCGTTTGAAAACCGAGGTACCACTGTATTTGGGAGCCCTGTCATCAGCCCCCTAATTCACTACTTTAATCTTGTGAAATAAAACTGGCAAGTGGGACATAATATGCCTTGTCGAATTTGCAACTGCAACAAACTCCGATGCTTGATGAGAAGGCAAATTACCTGTGCATAAATGACCATGTAATGTGGTGCAAAGTTCTCCAGAAGTCCAAGACTGTCATATTGTCCAATTGCTTGCGAATTCATTCCTTTATGAGACAATTCAGCCTTTCATGAATAAGCCCCATTATGAGTTTGCAGTGACTAATCCTATACAACCAAAGTTGAAATATACAGCTAAAATGTAGTGACTTCACCAAATCCATCCTTCTATTGAGATAAATTTACTTTACAGATTGTGTAATCAAGTCTTAAGGCAATGAAATATCAAAAAAGCTCCAGTACCCCTGATGAAATAGATAAAATCTCAAAGTTTATTTAGACATTAAAATCCAGACAGACGAAGAAATAAACCAAATAGCATAGCATTCAAATCTAGAGCACTTCATGCTATAAGCCATTTAAATATAGACAAGTTGGTTAATTCAATCATGCAGTATATTGGCAAAAAAACAAAGTAGAAGTATATAAAGTCAAACCTGCAACATAGTACCTAATATAAAATATATATATATATATATATATATATATATATATATATATATATATATAAAATTAAAAAAAAATATATATATAATATATAATAAAAAAACTATGGTGTACTCTCTCTAAAGATGAAATAGTAATTTTAATATTATTCCCTTTGTGTTATTTATATCCTTTACTTTAAGGGATGTGAATCTGGGACACTGAAAAGATACGCTCTACCCAATGTGAGTCTCCTACAGCAGCACTTGCTAGACACCCGTGCATATCAGATTAGCTTGAACTGCAATGCCAGGTAAATGCATGTTATATTTATAACATGTTTGCATGCCCTAAGTTAAGAGCACATATGAAATATTTATTTTTTATTATTATTATTATTAGATGACGATAAAGGAATGTTGATCTCTTAAATACAACAGAATATGCTGTATTTATCATGTGGCAACAATGGTGTGGTGCCATTGTCAACAAGATTGTCACTTTATTAGTCCCGTTGTGTGTCAGTTTTTAACACTAATAGCATTTTTGCTGGCAGCTCCTTTAATTAATAACAGTAATCTACAGTAAACATACCCCTAAGCTGAATATGTTGGTATGCATTGGAAGACCAAAAATCTATTTACATTTTTGTAAATGTCACTAATATACTTCAGTTGTATTACCTGGTGAATAGTTCTTCGAGATAAAGGGGCAAGATAAGTAAAGTGGTAACCTGACATCAGAATATGTCATTTTCTATAGAGGTTAATTTACTTCTTTCAGTAATTTATAAGGTTACAGTCACCAAAGGGTTCTGTGAACATATAAAAGCATGTGGCTGGCTACAGGCTGAGGGCTTTTATACTGGGCATAGAACACCAAAGTAACTTAATATCCTCATAAATGTTGAAATGAGGTACATTACAGTATCTTTTAGAATACACATGGAAAACAAAAATAAAATACATTAACACCCTAAAACCTATTTCGCCCTTAGTAAGCAATGTTGCTTGAACGGCTTTACTCATTTATTTTCTAGATTCAGCTTTTGTTGATTGCATGGTATCATAAAATTAGCTTAGATTATGATTGTAGTTTTTACTCTATCTTGTTCAGAAAGAGTATCCATAATGCCAAGTCAACAATTAGAGGGCATTAGTGCCAGGCACTATAATATAATAAGTACTAGTTGGTGATCCTTTTTTTTTTTTTGTTTCAAATAAAATTATGTGCTGCAGCATAACTATATTTCAGTAATTGTGTAAGTTATTGTCATTTCTCATGATGCAATGAAAGGTATTTATTAATAAGATAGAATCGGTTGTAGACAGAAGCCCTTTTTGTCATTTCAAAGAAAATCCTTTGAAGCCATTTAATAATGTATCAGAAAATGCGTGTCCCAAATCTATTATGTACATTCCTGACTCTTTTTTTTTTTTTAACTGAGAAGCCTAGTTCCTAAGGTTTGGAAGATGTAAGAGGGACAGGGCTGGGGTTACACAGTGATAAAACCAGGACCCTCTTTACTGTGAGATTTCTATTGGCCTCAGGACAAATTTTGATAGAGGTTGCCTTTGTATGTACTTACATTAGTAAAACAAAACATTTTCTTGCATGTGTTCTAGTGCCAACATTACCTTCTTTAAATTGTTTGCATTTGTGTTTCATTTTGTTTATTTTAGCCGCCTTGCTATCATAGACATATCTGGAATCCTGACTTTCTTTGATTTGGAAGCCCGATACACTGATAATACAGGACAGCAAATTGTTGGAGAGCAGCTTAAACTCGAACGCAAAGACGTTTGGGATATGAAATGGGCCAATGATAACCCTGACTTGTTTGCAATGATGGAGAAAACAAGGATGTATGTTTTCAGAAACTTAGATCCAGAGGTAAGTCAAATCATTACTTTTATTAATATATTGATAAATGCTCTGAAGTTCACAGAAAACGGCATATTTAAGCAAACAATTTGCATGGTTTTTTTTGTTGTTGTTTATTTCAGGAACCTATTCAAACATCAGGGTATATATGCAATTTTGAAGACTTAGAAATAAAGTCTGTTCTGTTGGATGAGTTATTGAAGGTATGTATTTTGTAGCGTGTAATTAACCCAAATGAATAAAAAAAATAGAGAAAGAAGTAATATAATGGATACATTTACTGTATTTGGTATACATGGGGAATTTGCTTCACACAAATGAGGGTTATTTATCAAAGTCAAAATTGCTTGGTTTCTATATTTCTTTGACTTTTGAGTGAACAGTCCCTTTACGCGAGGAAGAAACCCTGTTGCTAATTCATCACATTGAGCTGGGGAAGTCAATCAGCGAATTTGGAGCACTACGCCTTAGCGAATTCACCACTTTAAATCCTGATAAATAGTCTTAAAGTTGTCAGATTTGCAAGTGAAGTGATGCACATTCGCATCAACATTTTGTCAACTTTTCAGACTTGGATGAATAACTCCCAAAGTAGCCCAAGTCACTCACTGGGACAGTACTATGTAGCATGCTAGTAAATGCATACACATTCAAGTATGTATTTTCAACAGCATGGATTTATTGTTTTAACTGATAAGAGCTTGTTTGACATGAAAATTCTTTATTGGTCAGTTAATAATTTTTCTCAGTAGCCACACTACAATCCTCTGCCGACATGGATAGGCTGGCAGACTAATTTCTATCTGTATAAGTTTAAGCCAAAACAGAATTACTCTTTGCATGTGGAGTGTTTTAAATTATGATTGTAAACATCTGATTGGTTGTTATGTATTACTGGACTGAAGCAAGCTTTTTCAGCATTATCACATAACCCCCACTGGGTTTTTGAGTGTTATTGCTCAACATTATTAAAAGGGACATTTAACTAGAGTGCATTTACAAACCTGCTCCTTTAATTTTTTTTTTTTTTTTTAAAGATTTGACATGCTGTTCAGCTTTCTTTTTCCATGATCTTTCTTTCATTATCTGTTCCCCCTGTTTATTTTGTAGTGAAAATACCTTTGGCATGTTACATAAGAATAACTGAATAAAGAACTTAAAAAATAAAAATGTCTTTTTCTTAAGGACCCTGAACACCCAAACAAAGATTACATAATTAACTTTGAAATCCGTTCCCTAAGAGACAGCCGTGCACTGATTGAGAAAGTAGGAATTGAAGATGCTTCCCAGTTCATAGAAGATAACCCTCACCCTAGACTTTGGTAAGAAATTTTCAAAGAGTAATTTCTGTTTGTTTTACAGTTTTGTCATCATAAATGGCACTGTGCTGTTTTATTGCCATTTAAACTTGACCTGTCAGTTGCATTTATTATTAATTCTGCTGGAAGCAACGGCTCAGAACTTCAGCCAACTCTGAGTTGAGTCAAAGCTGGTGGAGCCACAGATGTCATTGTGGCTGCTCTAATCGGATCAATCGGATCCTGATCTAGGAGAAATCTATTAAGAGGAGGCATAATGTAAGATTCCCTATATTGCATTGTTATGGTAAAGCATTGTACCGGGGAAGTAAACCTGTTAAAGTTAACAGTACTATACTTTTGAGCCAAAAGCATTATGCTTCAACTACAGTCTCTTTTGAGTGGACTTACTAATACTGCACCTGACAGGTCCTCTAAAAGATATGTACCAACATTTTTCACATCAGTCAGAAAACACACATGCAGACTTGTACTGGTGGTAACCAATCAGCACTCAGTTTATCCCTACCCTTAAGAAATGTAAGAATCAGATTTATAAATCAGAAAGACTTTGACAGGGCACTATGACAGGGCTAATAAAGGACCAAAAAATTATTCTAATTGTTAACATATTAAAAATAAATATTTTCTCAAAAGCATTTTAAACTGATTCTTTTCATGCGGGAAGCATAGATTTTGCCTCCAATGTTTACATACTGTATACAGTGCTGCTTGGGGGGTTGTTGCTGAAAGACACCAGCAAAATAAAAAAAAATAACAAGAAAATTCAACAGTAGGCTGTAGGTGACCACTGTTATTATCCATGACCCCTTTTTAGCATATTGCCAGCTAGCTGTTCCTTATACTCGAGTTATTATTATTAGCATTTGCCATATTTGTTATATGAATGTATTTTCCTAGTCTTTTAGTGTTTTGTTTTTAGTGTATTGAAATGATTTATAACACATTAACTTAGAAAGGATTTGCACAGTCTGTGTTACTTCCAGCAGTGCTATGTGGAATGTTGGAGAGAGCTTTGCAGTTGCTGGAAGGTCTAGACTACAGGTGGAGATTAAGGACAGAGTGCACATGGTAGTACATAAAATAATAAATACTGCCACACAGTTTTTTATTCCTTAAAGATCACTATATAACTCCAAGTCTAAAACAACTCTGAGAAGTATCCTTTCAGTGAGCGTATATGAAAAGAAAGAATGTTAATCTGTTTCCCAACATGGAAACATTGAGTGCAGAATATACCAGTGGTATAACTAACCTCCAAAATGTCTTTATATTATTGTGACTAATACAGGAGATTTCATATCTTAGGCTGGGGTTTTATGTTTCAATCAAGAACAAAAGGACCGCTCAATCCCCAGCAAAGTAGTGAAGGCAGATTAGTACAACGTAGAAAATGCGGGGTGTCTTGGAGCAAAAAGCCCAAACGGAGAAAGTAGTATACCAATGGCTCTGGCACTCCCAATATAAAATCATCAAATTTTATTAATGAGCATTAAAATCCAAGCATCACACGGTGGAAAAAATTGTAAAATCAATGAATGGCACCCCCTAACGCGTTTTGCACTAAAGGCGCTTACTCATAGTGGTAATCATAAGTAAATAATGGATATTACAATAAATATTTTATGTAACAATGAGATTAGATGATGAAATAAATTCTGGTAAAAATATTGTTCATTTAGCAGCAATGAGAATGTAATTATCCCCAGCACCTGTATACTGTAAAGATATCAAGTGCATCACCTGCTCACAGATCTTACAGAACAAATCCTTCTAGGAGGATTACACACTTTCTATGACTAATTAAAATTAACTTTATTAAATTAAAATTGAATATTGAAATTCGTTTTTTTCTGGTTTGGGGTAAACAGGAGACTATTAGCCGAAGCTGCTCTTGAGAAGCTGGACCTGGCAACTGCTGAGCAAGCATTTGTGCGATGCAAAGATTACCAAGGGATTGAGTTTGTGAAACGTCTCGGTAATCTGCAGAGCGAGGCCATGAAGCAAGCTGAAGTAGCTGCCTATTTTGGCAGGTTTGTTGAAGCAGAGAAAATGTACTTGGACATGGACAGGAGGTAAGGAAACTGCAGAAAATGTTTAAATACAAGATTATTATTATAAGGGTCTGTTTAACCTTCGTCAGGCTGCATAATTTGACAACGTTAACAGGCTGCAGAGGTACAATTGTACCTTCATATAAATCCACTGTGGGAAGACTTTCTCCTTTACTTGGTTTCAGAAACTAAAGTTCATTCAGCTACAAATGTGCTGTTCTTCCCAGATGTAATCATTATTTTGTTCATGTGCATATTTTACATATATGTTATGTACTTAATGTTCTGTTATGCTGATATCTATTGGCCAGTGTTGTTTCTGCTCACTTATGTAATAAAATACTACAACAAAACAAAAGGCGGAGTTGATGTTATGGATAAAATGTTGGGAGAGTACACTGTGAAACAAGGAACATTACGTTGGCCTCTGGAATTTTTCTACAATATGACTGACATCACTGGGTTAGCATTCTACATCGTGTACAGAGAACACAATCCAAGCTTCAGGACAAAGGATCAACGAAGAAAGTTCCTGAAAGATCTCGCAATCAGCTGTGTATGCCTGAAACTGAAGATCGTGGTACTAAACGAATGATGATTAGAAACCATTTTCTTCGAGGTGCAGTAGAAATGGTGCTTGGATGATGCATTGTGGTAGCATCGCAAGCAGCAGCTGGTCCTCAAATACCTCATGGTAGTCGTGGACCCTCCCCTGTTGTTGGTAGTTGCTATGTCTGCCGAGACCTGAGGCGAAAACAACGTAAGACTGGAAAGTCTTGTGTGGTTTGTGTGAAACCCATTTGCGATGAACACTCGGTAGCAAAGACAACATGCATTACTTGTGAAGAAAATCAATAAAAAAGTTTCTTACATTTTCTTTTATAATGTAAATGAACAGTTTTTTACTTGTTTATAATACTAAAATAGCATTATCATTAAAAAAATATTATTCTTTTTCCCTTGCTTTATCTTCATTCAAAATATATGAAGGTACATTTGTACCTATGCAGCTTGTTATGGATGCAAAAATATCTCGACCCCTTATCTCGGAAGGGGGTGGAGATATTTTATTGAAATTTGGCCAATATATTCTGGACCAAAACTGCAGAGATGTCACGAAATTTCAGCCCTTTATGGCTTTTCGAAAAAAAGTTATTGCAATTTAAAAATGGAATAGTTACAATTGCACCTGCTCAGCCGGACGAAGGTTAAAAAGGAAGTAAATCTAAGACAAATGTTTATTTCAGTATTTACCCTGCAGAAAATAGCAGCGCAGACTTTTTTTTGTAAGAACTGTATACCTTGCTTTTACACATGAAGTTTTTACTCTATTTTACATTTACATGCATCATTAATAAACCCTTCATCAGGTGGATTATACCCTCCAAAACATTGTTGTTCTGTAACCTGCATTTATAGTCTATTAAAAAGGTATAAATCTACTTTTTGGGCCTGTGTGTAAATTCTACTCAATTATGTTGCAGTAATTATTGTGGTGTCTGCCCCACATCCAGAAGTTAAGCACCACCATCTGAGGCAAAAATGTATTTTGGTGTACACTTCTACTAAACCTTTTTGAGTATATCACTTGAAGCATGTTGAAGTATCTGTGCCTTAAGTAATTCCTTCTTATATAATTGTTTTAGAGACCTCGCAATTGGATTGCGTATAAAGCTGGGGGATTGGTTCAGAGTCTTGCAGTTGCTGAAACATGGTTCTGGTGGTTCAGATGATACCCTTCAAGAGCAAGCATACAATGCCATTGGTGACTATTTTGCAGACAGACAGAAATGGTAGGAATTGAGTTTTTCTATTGTTGCTTTTTATAATTAGTATGCCTGTGTGTTTTTTCACCCCTTTCACCCAGTGTTTTGCTGTTAGAAAAGGCTGCCGGACCTATTTTCTCCTGGTAAATCAGCTGGTGAGAGATGTGGACACAGCCACTGGCAGTACTTCAGTTAAGATGATGGGACTGTTTGCAGGATGTTTTATGTGCTTTGTGGCATGTTGAAAATGGCACAAAATAAAATGCATAATGTGGCTCCACCCATAAGATTGGCATTTTCTGCTTTTTCCCATGTCTTTTATCTCTGTTCTGATAAGCATACCAAATTGCACTGATGAAAACAGTATTTTGTCTGTGGCAACCTTGCAAGAGTCAGGCTATCTTCCTTTTATAAAGTTAGCACTTTTCTCAGTCAAAACTGAGCCTTAAAGTGAGATAGGACTGCTGTGTTGGTGTAATGCAGGGGTGGGCAAACTACGGTCCGCGGGCCAAATCCTTTGGCCCGGCTCTTCTGCCAAACAGGGCCGAGGGGATAGGAGAGGGAGTGCTATCTTGGTGTTCGCCCCCTCCTTTCCCCATCTGTACTTACTTCTTTTACAGCACTTAGTGCTACAGCGATCATCTCTCCAGCTCTGTCTTTACCTTTCTGTAAGACAGGAAAGTAAAGGCAACGTTGGGAAGAGGACCGCTGTTTTCT
>WMED01014212.1:0-14107 GCA_019650415.1 Pipa parva | reverse complement strand
GCGAAGTGAGGCGAAGGATCCGCACCTCACTTCGCACTTTGGTGAATTCCCCCCTTAATTTTCTGCTTTTGTTGTTTTCTTTGTTGGTTTCAGCCATCCTATTTTGTTAAATAAACCACTGTTCTAATGAATTGTTTTCTGTAAACCTCTAGATAATAAATGTTCATAAAGTACCCAAGAAAGCCCAATAAAGAAACAATGGCTGCAATCAGTAAAGAAAAGAACACCACAAGGCAATAAAAAAATCAGGAATTCAAGTACAAATATGATTTCTTTTTTTAGAAATACCACATATGAATAACTGTTAGGACAGTTTGCTTTTCTTGGTGGTAATCATTTTTGTAGTTAATTATGTAGTGAGCAGAGTATTAACTATTTCATTAAGTCACCAAGGATTTCAATGACACTAAAAAGTCATAAGGATGCAGTTTATATATATATATAGTATCATATATAAAAGGACCATTAACACCCAAAAATAAAAATGACCACTTGGATTGCCATGATAGTTATTCAAATACAACACTTGTAAAAATGTTACCTTTGAAGCCGAACTCATGAATTTTATTGCTTTTTGTCTGTCTTATTATCTTTACTGATATCAGCCCTGTTGTTAAAAAGACCTCACCCAGTTCCATTGTTTTCTATGGTACTTTAGATAACATTCAGGAAATGTCCTTGAAAGCCGCACAGCTAAATATTATATTTTCTAGACACGATTTTAATGTTTTTTGGAAGTACATTTTGAATATGTAGTAAATATAAATGCATCTGAGCCATTTTGGGGGGGATACTGTCCTTTTAACTGGATTCAAGTTTGAATTAAAAACACATTTAGAAGGAAAATTTGTAGGGAGTATTATGTCAAGGCTCCATATGTGTGTACATTATATAGGGGGATATTTATAAAAGTAAAGAAAAAGTCGCCAGTGAAAAGTCGCCTTGAAAAGTTGCGCCAAAAAATGATACCAGAATATCGACAATATTTTGTCGACAAAAAATATTCGCCAGATTGAGGGTAGGAGAAAACCCATTATTCTCTATGGGAGACGGTTCCCATACATTTTCATGAGGAAAAATGTTGCCGATATCGAAAATAGTCACAATTAAGAAACCAAGATATTAAAATCAATGTAAAATGCAGTGGAAATATTCAATATCGTTCTTTTCGGTTGCCGCTTCATAAATTGGTTGCAGTTTAAAAGCTGTGACTAAAAAATTTGCCGAAATTGCCTCGAAAAGTGGCAAATAGAATTGAATATGGGCGATTAGGTTGAAAAGACCTTGATAAATATCCTATGTGTGTAAATATTTCCCATCTTATTTAAAGTTATGCATTGATCCATTCAGAATGGTGTCTTACAAGGATTAAAATTGACTCCAGCTCTGAGAAACAACACTGTAACTACTATTAACTTATGGTTAACAGGCACGTACAACTTCTTTAATAAATGATACAACTTGTACACACCTTAAAGAACTGAAATGTGGAAGAACTGTTAATAGTTCCAAACTCAATGTCTTTTTGATTGATCAAGTCCTCAAAAGTCTGAATGTTTGTAGTTTGTACATTCCCAGAGTTCAGAAAGGCTGCAAAGCTAGCAATGTAAGCAGCAACGAGAATGATGGAAAACACCCACCAGATGACTGCAATAATTCGGGCAGAAACAGATTTTGGATGTGGCTCAGCACCTGTGGAAATAAAAGGTAACAACTGCACATTAACAATGTTAAGCAGATTTGAACAGTACTTCCCAGTATCATTTTTAATTGCTGTCTAGAAACCTGAGGCTTCTTATATATATTTTATATCTGGAATAATATACTTTTCTTTCCTGAGTTGGGTGGGCTGGGCTAAATGATGATTGACATTATAGCTTCTCCTATCAGATCCCTGTTAGATTGTGATTTCAGGGATCTGATTGGAGGAGTTATAATGTAAATCGTCATTTAGCCCAGCCTACCCGGGAAAGAAAACGCAGGCTGATGGAGAAGATGACAGAGAGAAACGCTGTATAAAGGTACATTTTTTTAAAATACATATATATTTACAAAACCTTTTATTTTATTAGTGCAACCTAAATTAGTATTAGAGTTTTGAGGTGACAGGTGCACTTTAAAGATACTGTGCACCTTGAAGAGCCAGCATTGATTGTAAATACCCTGGGTTGGTAATCCTATAGGGACAGCTACTATTTGAATATACCAGTCAAAGAAGTTGTGCTTGCACATTTGCCTGCATCTGTATTATTCTCTGATCTACCTCATCATCTGTATATTATGCTACAAGTTAATAAAGATTATTGTTTGCATTTTAACACAAGTCCCTGGCACCCATGTTTTCCTACAACAACCCAAACTGCATTCTATAATGCCAAGCTCCCACAATCCTCTGAATCATTGCGAAGGCTCACTCCAGAAGGCAGAGGCTGCAAATGTAACCCATGTTCTACCACTAGCCTGAGCTAACTGTAAAGTGCTACATAACCCAGAAACTGCCATATTTAACTACAGCATTACACAAGCATAGTCAGACTTGTGGCCATCCATCTTTTCCTAACTGTACATTCAGTAATTCTGCCCTGTAGTTAAAGCCTATTGTGTAGAGTTAATAGCTGAAGTTAACAGCAGCTGACCAAGGAGTTTAAAATCTATGTCAAGAATTTTCTCTGCTTCCCCACAACCAAGAATATGCTATGTATGGTTGCTATCCATTAGATGCAAAAATAGAACATGCAGATTTATAAAGAGAATGCTAATAGTCTTAAACTAAATATAATCAAAATTATAATGCATTTGCTAAAGAAAAAAAAAACAAAGGTTAGTTGTTATAAGATCATGTTATTATTTTATAAAAACCTCTTGTAACAATAAATGCTGCTTCCTCAACTTTCACACAATAACAAGTCCAGAATGATCTCTCTAATTTCCAGAGGAACACTTTCAGTGAAGCATGGTCCTCTACACAAGCCTTGTGTTAGCCCTATGTCCTCTAGTACCCTGGCAGCATCTATGATCTATATGCCACCCCTGCTTTAAATGTTTAATGTATAACATGATTCCAGTGAGCAGGTAATGTTTAACTTACCCTGTAGAGTGAAAGCTCCTATTCCAAACCAAAAGCTATTCAGGAAGGTAAAGTTATTCCTCTCGTTGGAAAGTTCAGTCCATTCACAAGGGCTTAATCTACAATAGAAAATTAGACTGAAGTAAGTGACAAAAAATAGGTCATGAGGGAAATATACCTCAGTCTATGTTTTAGGAAAAGCTGGAAACGATATATATATATATATGTATATAGGTATTATCTTAATGGACTCAATCCTTACACAAAAAAGAAAGTAGATTTTTTTTAATACTCATTTATTTACACGTGTGAATCTAATGCAAAACAAATATCGATTTGTACAAGGTAGTGCTTTTTTTTTTTTTTACTTGTTGCCATCAGTATTGTAGTCAGGAGAAACTTTTTTTTTTGGTTGGGTGTCAAAGGATTAAGTCAGAAAAGGAGGAAGTAAGTTTTCCATACAGAACTAGCCATGCCCACTTTCTTAAAACCCACCTACAAAAACAACACATAATAAATGCCTGTGCCAATACAATTCACTACAGACGAACTTCATTTTTCAAAACTCCGTTCAGACATTAGGTAATCCTAATCCTAGGTAATTCTTCTTATTTTCATCTCTTGTCTGTTGTAGTCCATTAGTTTTGATTGCCCGCCACCACAAAATGAAGAAAACGCCCCAAAACGAACACATTCTTCACTGCGTTTCCTGATACAACTTAAGGAAACATGATTCTTGTTTATATAATCTTGGTTATGGAATCTTACTTTTGGAATCTGTAGTTTCCTATTGGGTAGGTTTTAGACCATATATGTAAGCAGTAGCACTAAAGTAATCACTAGTTTACATACTGTGCAAAGAGTCATTGTGTGTTTTATTTTTAGTGGTATTTGCTGGTAACAAAAGGGCAACAAGGGCATCATTTAATTGTGCAAACGGGGATCATAACAGGTAGTTTTATCCAACTATCTAAACATCCAGAGAGTGTACTAAAATCTTTAGCCCTCTAGAGCGACATTTAGGCCAGGGTCACACTGGCTGTTTTTAATTAGGCTCATTATTGTCTATGGGGCAAAACAAAATAGACCGGGTTTGATTATTTCACAAAAAACAAAACAGAATCAAGTACAGGAATTGGGTAGTAAAATATGCTGAGAATTATTTTTAATATTCAAATGTTGATTCTGACATTTATTAATTCACTGAAGTTATAGGTCACACAGCACTTCAGTTCACTGTATATTTTAGTGTGCTTATTTTTACAAAGGGGTGTGGTCAGTGGGTGAGGGGGTGTGGTCTGCTAGAGGGTTTGTTACTATATATATTCAATCTGCTCTTCCTAATATTCTAAATTGTGTCTATATTGTATGATATTTAACTTTAAAAACTATGTAGTACACGCTAAAAAACAATGGGACTGTGTACCAATATGGATGTTATCAGTAAAGATAAAACAGACAGAAAACAACACAAAATTCATGAATATAACTTCAAAGATCACATTTTTATGCCTTCTGTATTTGAATAACGTCCATTTTATACTGGGTGTTACTGGTCCATTACATTCAAGGATAATTAGCAATTTCTCACCACTGAGAGTTTTACAATTTCCTGGAATATAAAATCTGTGTTTACTTAGAAAACAAACAAACAAACAAAGCCAACTCAACTAAAAAAAAGGAAATAAATAAAAATCACCTTTTGGTGAAAGGTGAATTGGGAATTTGTTCATTTATTCTTACCTCCCAACAAGAAACAAACAGAGACAGGTAATGATGTAAGCAATTAGAATTCCAATCCAGGTTTCTTTACTGAAGGGACTCAAGAAGCCAAAGAGATACGAGTTCTCAGTCACATCATCTTTTCTTAGCAGTATACTGATACCGGTCTGCATGAACGGCTTAGTAAAGGATATCTCTTTCTCCCTAGCTGCAGTAATTGTTAACGGAGCCACTGCCAAATCAGCCTCCTAGACAGAGAACACAAAATAATATTCAGTATTAATACACATATTAAGGCCAAGGCATCTCTTACTGATCATACTCTCTAGAAATGAAATAGTCATAGTCAGTACCTTGCCATGCATAAATACCTCACCCACCAATTGCATTTTCTGTAGGCAGCAGAGTGGAGTGTGGTCTTTAGGTTAAAAGCAGGCATTCACCTCTTCAAGTTATTTTTCATTTCTGGTAACATTTTGTCATCCCCTTGAATCTGACTTAAGTGAATCAGCTGGTAGTGGAACTGACCCTTCCAATATCAACTTATCCTATAATGGGCTTTGGAAAACATTCCTTAAGCCCAGTCCACAACCCTTATCTCAATAGTTCCTAAAAGCAGTTGTTTATATACGGTATGTCTCACATTCACATGGGAAAGCACATGCTTTAATTGATTCCTCATACATTTTAATGTTGTATAGATTATGGAAATTCTTTAGCCTAGAAGACAGAAGGTAAGGCCAAGGTGCAAATGGACTAGTGCAAGTTGATTGGAGTGCACTTAGCCATAAAGAGACAATGTTATTGTAATGATGCCGATAGCAAGAGGGTGGATCCTCTGTACCAAAGTGATATTGCCGATGGCTATTCCTGGGGCACAGAGTGTTAAGAGAATCCCAATCTTCACCCTTCGCACCCACAAAGGGGTGTGGACTTTGCAGCAAGGGAACCCCCAGGCCAAAGCCCCCAAGTTAACCCCTCACTGGTGGTAGCTGATGGTCACGATATATTGGATAACTGTATTAGCTGAACTATTACTAGGCAGGACTGCAGTACACACCAAGTAGACAGGAGAGCTGTAACACAGAAGCTCCTTAGAGAAGAAAATCAGGACTGAAGCAGGAACAGGAACTGGAAAGCTGAAGTGCAGGAAATACTGAAAAGCAGATTTTCAGGAAATCCAGATACACACTGAGCTGAAGCAAACTAAATACCTTGCTCAGGCAAGGTCAGACAGAATCTGGCAGCTCTTGCTGCAATTGGCTGGCAATCAGATCCACTGATAGGCTATGACTGAATTATAATTATTAGAAACACATGTGGGAAACAGGTGAGTTCAGCTGTGTTCCTAATAGTATAGGCCTAATGGGATCTTTGCTGCCTCTGGGCCAAACTACCCCAGTTTGAATCCCAGGCTCGATGCCTTACAGTTATGGTCATTGCTCACTAAGATTTCCCTTATTCTATTATTTCAGATCAGTTAAGTGTTAGCAGTGATTGGCACATGCTTAAAAGTAGCTTTTCTAGATTCAGCTTCAATTCCTTCATGAAATGCTCATACAGAAAGTGATAAACACTACTTCTCATTCATGTGTTATTTTAACAATTCAGCTTCTGAGAAACTAAAATCCCACATGATTATATGATACTGACAAGTTTATTATATTTTCCAAACCCTGCAGTATCTCTGCCTAGCACCCTCCCTGTACAATATCACTATTCAATATGCTCACTATTGAAAGTATCCCTGCAGTAGAATAAGGCAGTGCATTGCTTGTAGTGCTAGTAGCAAGACTCTGTTAATATAAGTAAACAGTACAGTACTCAAACACTGCTTTTTATATTGACAGTACAGCATGACCCTTTTATGATGAAAATTCCCAACACAAGGGTTTTTATATTGCTTTGCATGGTATTACCCATTGGGTGCATGCTACCTGTTCTGTAATTATTTTGCTTAATGCATATCATTGCAAAGTAGATATAATTTACCATATAGCAGAAGCATGTCACCCCACCAGTGTCGCAACTCATCGGGGTATCAGTAGAAGATCAGCACCAGGGCACCCCACCCTTCCACACCCCTCATGCCAAAAAACTAACACTTACCTGGGCACAGGATGCACTGCAGCTGCAAAGGGGTTGCGGCAGTACACACTTACACCTATCTTGGTGGGTCGTGAGCAGCAGAACAGTGTGCATACTTAATTGTTTAAAGATGTCTTAAAGAATTATCACTGTATCACTGAGAATACCTACCTTTCTTAATACCTCTCCAACCATTCCATTCCAGTTCCCTTCTTGGTCCTTGGCTCCATAACGTCCATCCTTAACTTCTCTAATTGTATAATTAAATCCCACACTCCCAGAAAGTTCAGATAACAAGTCAACACAAAAGCCTTCAACGTCTGAGCCAGTCATCATGGCAAAAGGTTGTTCCTGTAAGAGAGACATGCTTTCAAGTAAAGTAAACCTTAAATTCATTATTATACAATTATTTATTATAAATTAATGAAATAATTGCATTATAATAATCGGCTTTAAGCAAAGCCGGATGTCTTGTCTTGATATAGCCTTACCAGGATAGTGGTGATGGTCAGTTGTTGCACAGCTTGTCTCTTCGATCTCCATTTTTCCTGAAATTTACATATTACAATATATCATTTGCATTACATTACAAATTTGCAAAGCTAAAATTAGCAAGTGAAAAGAACAAATAGTCAATGTGCAATAAAAAAAAAATATCACACCCCTTCAATTTCAATTTATAGTATTCTTCCATTCCATATGACTAGAGCTCTATTCATGAGATAAAATGACATATTTATTTAACTGTGGACCTTGGGATGGTTTGCAGGACTGAATTCACAAACATAGTCTGGAATTGAAATATGTATTGTTATATCAAAGTTTGTTATGTGATATGTAAGAATGTCCAGGTTTATACCAGTAGGAATTTACTAGCTCAAGCTAAGCGGCATTTTACTTTGCATTGCTGTGTTTTCCACATTAACTTGATTTAGCACCTAATTCAATATTTCATTGGCTGTTGTGTTTGGTTCATTCATCTTCTTAGTCAGTTAATCACCCTGGCTAAACTTTAAATGGCTCTCTCCTCTTTGATCCCTCTGGCAATGAACAAAATGAATTGACCATGTGAGAAATCCATTCGCTTATGGCAGGTCATGTATTTTCTTTTCACCCATATTGACCATGTTCACAAACAAATCTAAAAGTCCAATTTTCTCTAAGAAAATAAAAACCAGCAGCTAGACTGTGTATATGATCTTTTATTTTTTTCAGTACATATACAGTATATATGTTAAGATAGATCGGATGAGTTAGTCCACATTGCAATACTTGGTGATACCTTTTTTATTGGACTAACAGTTGTTTTAAATAGACGAGCTTTCGAGAGATATTCTCTCTTCCTCAGGTATTGCTTTAAAGATGTTGCTTTGACCAGAGTAAGAGAGAATATCTCTCAAAAGCTTGTCTATTTAAAATGACTATTAGTTTAATAAAAAAGTTATCACCAAGTATATATATATATATATACTGTATATACACAGTGGGTATGGAAAGTATTCAGACCCCTTTACATTTTTCACGCTTTGTTTCATTGCAGCCATTTGGTAAGATCGAAAAAGTTTATTTTTTTGCTCATTAATGTCCACTCTGCACCCCGTCTTGAAAGGAAAAAAAAAACAGAAATGTAGATATTTTTGCAAATTTATTAAACAAGAAAAGCTTAAATCAATATGAATCAATATGAACTTGTAGATACTTGAATTTGCCATAAAAATTCATCTCGCCAACTTCATATAGTCAGCGAAGATTATTAATTTTTTGATGTGACAAATATTCTTGCTATTTAATAGAAATTAGCGGGCTGCAAATTTACACTCTACTGCTCTTTAGTTTTCTGCAGATTTGATGCCAATTAGTGTGTTCATCATGTGCCAGAGGGAGATTCTGCAAAGGATACTGCCAGCCATTTGGGCATAAGAATTCTCTCTTTAATGAATAACCCACTGTTTTTCACTGATTATTTCTTTACTATTATCTGGATGTAAGTCAGCATACCTTATACATTAATTCTTCATTTTCTTCAGCATCTAAAAAATAAAAAAAGAGGGATTCAAATCAGACACGAAATGCACTATTTTGAATCTCTGCATATCGGAAAAGTACTTAACATTCGTAGCATGTATGGATTACCCTATAGCAGATAAAGAACCATGTTTCGTTTCAAGCCATCTGATTATTCATTATGAAGAAACGATTAATGATTTTCTAGCAAGCGAGGCATTTATTAAACTTTTTGTACTATGCGTGAGAATGTTCTGAAATCATATTGTAATGTCAAAAGGTTAACATCCAGAACAGTGTTCTAAACAGTCCTAAATAGCACAGAAAGACCCAATTGTCTGTAGTCTTTGAGTGTCCTTTGAATGACATCAAATGAAGAATTAAGGAAAAATTAAAAAATGTTTTATACAGTTCCTTCCCCCTGCCTCCCCCTTTTTTTAGTTGATCACTTGTTTTTCCTAATCCCTGGCTAAGCTCAGAAAGTTGTAAAACAGACTAGCTTTTCTCCATATCTCAGCTGGAGCCTTCTGTTTAGAGAATGGTCACCTTTTCATTGGAGCCCCACATATAAAAGTTCTTTTGAGCACAATCTGAAGAACCTCTAGAGTATTCCAAGCAAACAAGTATCTGTATTGAAATTGTCAGATGCCCCATTGCCTCACAGAGGGAGACTGGCAAAAGCTTTTTTTCTGTTCTTTATTCCAGCTGACATCCTTTCAAGAGCCATAAGTAACAGGGAGGTTGAACAGAATATATCTTGCAATGAGTTAAGCGTAGAAAAACAAGCTTGAGGATGGGATAAGTAATGCTGAAAGTAAAGAATCAAAGATTAAAAACTGAAATTTTTTTTGCAGAATTGATTTTACATTTGTAGACATTTTGAACTTTGCGTTTAGTAATCCCGAGTATTTTATGGTTTTATGGTATTTTATGGCTGCTGCAAGTTCTCATCCTCCTAAATAATTTAATAATAATTGAACCATAATAACACTCTGTGCCATTTTGAGACTTTATTAAAGGACCAGGAAATGAAAACAAAAATGATATTCAGATTGGAATGGCAACGGTTTCTACCATAGGTGTGTGCAGGCCATTTCATTAGGGTGTGCCCCTAAAGAAAATAATCTTAAGGCTAAGTTCACTCTGGCATTTTTATATGCAGTGTATTATCCTGCGTGCTGCCATCAGGGTGTGCCCAGGCACACCAGGCACACCCTGTGTGCACTCCTATGATTTCTACACTGTTATCTTTGAACTTGATTCCTGATTTCTATTGCTGTTTGTGTGTCCTGTTTACTCGTTGCTGAGCAAAATGGTACCCTCTATCTAATACACTTATGAGCCTCTGATGCTCAGTAGCACTATCTCTTTATTTTTTTTAAATTATCTTAACAGAGTGAAGGGTCTACTTTGATGGGTCTTTTTGGAGAGTTAAGGAGATTTAGATAATAGATATCTTGAAAATGAATGTCATACAAAGTCCAGTTGATTTAAAATGGCTGCAACCTCTAAGCAGAAGAACAACCCACCTCCCCCATACTCACCACCAACTGTTGTTCTAACATTACTTAAACATAGCACAACATAATTAAAAACTACAGCTCTTGTTCATAGTTTACCCCACTGGCACACTCTGCCGTGTTGTTTTGTGGACTAAGATAGCAGATTAAAACAGAGCTAGCCAGGCACGGAAACCAATAGTAAGCAAACTACAATCATTATATGTGAAAATATGTCTCATTTGAAAGCTGCGGTTTTACCACACGGGACAAGTGTTGCCCCATCCAGAAGTGTTTTTTTTGTTGACCAGAGATCATTAAACAAGGTATGTTATTTCCCACATCTTTTCATTTGCAAAGGCAAATTTTATAACAAGAATAATTATACACAAATATTTAATCTACTGTAATTACATATTTGGTTTAAAGAAATAGGCCACTTTGGTAAGTGTGGTGGATTAGAAAAGTCTGGTTATTGAGATACAGAAAGTACTGTAGGTCACAGACCAATAATGACAGTAAATATAGTGATGCCCATAATGAAAATGTAACCGCCGTTTAATAAATATGCCCTTAGTTATAAGATAAATTAGACATCCATTCGCATATCTGTGTGAACATAGTGAAAGACTGTGTGAAAAGAATAACATTTAGTTACCATAAAAACATTAATGGACTGGGTGAACTAATGATGATATTATTAAGAAATCCTTTATTTCCCCAGGTTATCTTGTTTCTGAGTAAGCATTGACAAAATCAATTGATATTGTATATATTATGGTATATATTATAAAGATATGGAAAATAAAATATGTAACTCTTCATGCTAAATTAGTGCCATAGGTTTTGTTTTACCCAAATGTTCAAGAATTGAAAAATTCGACACTACCAGGTTAAAATCTCACTCTTTATTTACCAAATTAAAATATGAAAGAGTATGCAGTTCCACATCTTACGTCTTTAGCCAAATGTTGCTAGGCTTTATGGATTTCCTAAAATCTTATACGTATTTTGATGGCCAAAGTGGAAGAAGGTGTATTGCACTATTACATTGAGGGTGAAGATTTGGGATGTTTTAAAGACCTGAGTCCACTATTTTAAAGCTCAGTTTTAATGTTCTAGGTCAGGGGTCGGCAAACTTTAAATGAGGAGGGAGCCATTTCTCTCTCTCCTCCAGCGGCGATAACTTTTTTGTGACCCGCAAAAGGGGGAGGAGCGCACTTCTCCAGACCAAATGACCTGCCGGTGGCCAATCAGAAGAGGCGTCGGAGGTGCATTTCGAGCCATAACAAGATGGCTATAAAGCCGCATGTGGCTCATGAGCCGCACATTGCTGACCGTTGTTCTAGGTAACCACTACTTTCCTGAGGTAACCAATGATTGCATTCAAGAGCAGAAGCATTACTGACATGTTGTTGAAGCAGTGAGAGGAACAGATTTTTAGAAAAGTATTAAAATAGCACTACCACAATTGCAAACAAGCAATGCCTGGACATCTGCCAACATCTGCTATACTGAAGTTTATTTTTCCCGAGCAGGGAGCTACATTCTTGGCTAAGGATGTAGGGTGCATTGGCAAGTATCCAGCATCAAATACAAGAATAATGCTATCTCTAGCACATAAAGACTCTGTAAATATCAAACAGAAATTAAAATTGACCAAGATCTTACAGTCTGAGAATAAGCTTATACAGCGAGTACACAGTACCATCTCTTGTCTTCGCAGGAATATGCACTATATTGCACTACAGCACTCTGCTTCTAAAATTATTTAGGATTTTGATAGTTCCCCTAAAACTGAAACTTGTCTAACTTGAACTGGGATTATTTGGTTTTATATATATATATATATATATTTATATTTGGTCATTTTTTTAGGGTTTACAATTTTTAAGGTCAAATTTAGCACTCTTTATTTTTTTCTAATTCATTGGTCAAGCAAAAATATCTATTTTGTAATGCTATTTTTGACAAAATTGTCCACAATCCGCAGTAGTCACCTTAAAGACACATCTTACATTAGTATAGCGCACCCAGAGTAGCACAATATCAGAGTAATAGGCACACTTACTGACTGGAAAGAGGATAATAAATAATGCAATGTGGGTGACATTGATTTTTTTGCAATAACAACACGATTTAACAATAAACAGGGCCAGTATTAAGAAAATTGGGGGCCTGGGAAAAAAGTAAAAGCAGGCCCTCGGCATAGCCTTTCCCAAACCACCCCTGTGCCCCTAACTGCAAGGCAGTTGACCACAGAGCACTACTCTGTGGTCAAAGCAGTGCTTGACCACAGGTGGTGTTCAACAGCTCCCAACAGAGCGCTACTGAAAACTTACTAGCTCTGCTTTCCTACAGCACTGATGGTGACTTGAGCTGAATTAAGAGCCAGCTAGGGATAAGATAGAAAGACTCAATCCCTCTGATAGAGTGCTGCTGGGGGTAAAATTTTACTAAAGCCCAAATCAAGGGAATTAAGTGGTAAATGTAGCTCAGATTTGTAGTTTTATCCATGCACAGGAAAATACATATTAAAGCTCCCCTATGCCAAAGAGCATGGCACATTATCTTTCTTATGCAGCTGTGCAATACACAGTTAAAGTAATTCCTTATCAGCCCTGCGGAATGGAGATTTTAATGAGCTAAATAATAAACTTGCCAGACCTTTCATTGAAAACTTAATAGCTATAAATCACATAAGCTGCCTGGCTTAAAAGTAATTATTTTAGAACCTAAACACATATAAAAGAGGCTAACCAGATCATCTATTTAAAAAAACATGTGAATATAAGGTGTTGCATGGATGTAAAAGAGACCAACTGCACAGATTGGAAACAGTGAGATCTTAGTGAATAAACTCCAACCCGTTATTTCTTTCCAATTTGCATATACTGTATTTCCCATGGAGAATTTATCACCCCTTTACTACAGAAGCTGATTCTCTCTCACCTACTTTAGTTGATAAATGTAGAATCTAAAGTCCCAATAGACTTGTTTCACAGCAGACAGACAGCAGTTTTCTGAGGTTGCACACATGCATTGATTGGTTACTCACAATTCTTAAGTCTTAAAGTCAAAACCCTGGCTTAAGATTCCAAATTGAACTGCTGAGAATGTAGGGGAGAGAAGAAGGAGCTTCAATAAGTAACAGGCTACAAATCAAAAAGAATGGAAATCAGTAAATAATTATCTTGCAAAAACTATTTATTTAACAGTGGCAAATAGACAGGCACAAAACTTTTGGTGACTAAACTGTTCTTTTAAATCCTGCTAACAGCTTGGCAAGGCTCCAAGACTTTGATGAGCACTTTAGTAAAAGCCACTTCTATTGGCACATTGCATCCTGACTTGAATCATCTGCTCTCTATCTGGAGGTGGTGTTTTGTGTGAAACATAAGTGGGTGAGGTGTTATTCTCAGAGTCAAGTTTTATGTGGCAGTTTGCAGACAGTTGCTTTTCTTCTGGGGAGACTGTTTTGCATAAAACCTTTAGGTGAAAAAAATATTATCTTAATAATTAATTCCAGGGTGAACAATCCCTTTAAATGATCTAAATTTCAGAATAGAGTTAAAGTGAACCAGACATGGACTTGATTCCCTAGAAGATTTAAAGTTATATAAGAGTCTCAACCTGATTTTCATATTTCCTTTTTTGCTCAATTCCAAAAAGTACATACAGTGGGGAAAAAAAGTATTTAGTCAGTCACCAATAGTGCAAGTTCCAC
>WMED01014211.1:0-13754 GCA_019650415.1 Pipa parva | reverse complement strand
CAATTTTTAAAAAGTCATGTGAACAAAATTTAAATGGATTTCATATTTTAGTATTTCCTGCAGGCAAAATTGAATTTAATTGAAAATTGTCAATTAAATTCATATTTAACATCAGGCTCCTTCTCAGGTGTGTTTGGGTGCAGTGTGTCGGGTTACAG
This sequence comes from Pipa parva, assembly GCA_019650415.1. Taxonomy (NCBI): domain Eukaryota; kingdom Metazoa; phylum Chordata; class Amphibia; order Anura; family Pipidae; genus Pipa; species Pipa parva. The sequence continues at coordinate 13,596 of WMED01014211.1, read as the reverse complement.
TGTGTCGGGTAGCAGTGTGTCATGTTGCAGTGTGTCGGGTTACTGTGTGTCGCGTTGCAGTGTGTCGGGTCGCAGTGTGTCACGTTGCAGTGTGTCGCATTGCAGTGTGTCGGGTTGCAGTGTGTCACGTTGCAGTGTGCCGGGTTGCAGTGTGTCCGGTTGCAGTGTGTCCGGTTGCAGTGTGTCGCGTTGCAGTGTGCTGCGTTGCAGTGTGTCGCGTTGCAGTGTGCCGCGTTGCAGTGTGCCGCGTTGCAGTGTGCCGGGTTGCAGTGTGTCCGGTTGCAGTGTGTCCGGTTGCAGTATGTCGCATTGCTGTATGTTGTTATACTTGGCTGCATTGTCCAATCAAAATTTTCCATCCTGTTCGGCCCCTAGGTTGCAGGGCACTTAAAGGGATTTTATCACCCTAAAATGTTGGAGGCAATATTTAATATTTCTATATGTCCATATTTAGCACTGTAGTGTTTGTGACTGTTTGTCTGTGTACAGATCTCATGTACACTAATGACAGAGATGATCTCATGGTTTTTTATAGTGTGTGGGGGGGTGATGTTATAAACTGTAATTGGGGTCTGTATAGTGACTGGAGTTACTCTAATGACATGATATAGGAACTGCACAGAACATGGGGGCGACAACTCCCCTAGGCAGATGTTTTACCTTCCCAATGACTAAACACATGGCTTGTGTATGATGGACATGTCTGCCTAAGCAACCAGGGGACTAGATCCACATAATACAATACTGCTGAGCAGTAACTGGGAATGTTATAGGAGTTGGGCATAGTTTAATGGCACTGAGCAGTAACTGGGTACTGTGTACTGGTGCTGATCAGTAACTGGGTACTGTGTACTGGAGCTGAGCAGTAACTGGGCATAACTGTGTATTTACTAAGGGGCTAAAATGACTCAGGAAACGAAATATTTAATCACTTATTGACCATTGACCATTTTTTACATTATGACCTACATTAACCCTTTGTTTAATGACCTACATTAACCCTCTGTTTACTGACCTACATTAACCCTCTGTGTACTGACCTACATTAACCTTCTGTTTACTGACATACATTAACCCTCTGTTTACTGACCTACATTAACCCTCTGTTTAATGACCTACATTAACCCTCTGTGTACTGACCTACATTAACCTTCTGTTTACTGACATACATTAACCCTCTGTTTACTGGCCTACATTAACCCTCTGTTTAATGACCTACATTAACCCTCTGTTTTCTGAGCCTTTTCAGTCCATCTCTGAACACTTTGGAAGTTGAGATCTCTTTTTGGAGGAGGGGAAATAATTTAGTAAATCAGTATAAAGAAATAAACACCATTATGGTTGCAGCTGTATTAGTGCTTTAATGAATAAGCCCCTGAAGTTAGGGTGGCAATGGGCTATGATGTCAGAGAGGTGCTGTAAGAGAGGCTCATGTTAGGCGAGTTTATTTCTGATTATTGGACAGTTGTAGGATTATTTTCTACCGGTCAGTCTGTCCTTTCACTCCCAGAGTACGTGCGCGGTTGCCAGACTAACATTTGGGTACAGTTTGCTCTATTAATGCCCAGCTGAACAGTTAGTAGCATCTGTGCCCTGTATCCAGAGTACCAGCAGGCTGGCATATGCTGATTGTATGGCAGTGGGCGTTAGTGTGTGGGTGTCTGAGATATCGAGTATAGAATTTAATACTACACTTGGCAGAAAAGACAAAGATTGAATCCCAATACATGGGCAGTCCCCAGTCACTAAAGCCAAGTCAAGGGCATCCTTATATTAACCTTTGTATTACCAGGAGGGATTTGGCATTTAGCTTGTGGATGGCACAGGATGGGTGAAGGTTTCTGTGACACATTATGAGCAGTTCCAATGCAGAACATATGGTCCAATGCTCCGCATCACACCTGACTTACACAACATTGTCAGTGAATTCTGCAGGCCTCTGATTGGTAGAAAGTTCCATGTCGTTCTCTTATTGGCTAACCTGGTTCCTTATCTCAGTAGAGACACACACATACTCATACACTTACACACACACATACTCACACACACTTACACACACTCACACTCACACACACACATACTCACACACACTTACACACACTCACACACATACTCACACACTCACACACACATACTCACACACACTCACTCACACACACACTCACATACTCACACACACACACACATCGCAGAGTTTGATGAATAGCGGTAAGTCTGTTCAGACTAAACACCTTCTAAGGGACAATAAATGCATTTTGTGTTAGAAAAGAATATTTTGTCACAACAAAAGTCTTTGAAACTACATAATGAATTTTAACTGCTCCAAATTCACCTGTTTGACTTCTCCACTTCAGACTGGGGAATTGGGGGGCTGATGACAGGGCTCCAGTGTTGTGTAAGGCGACTATTCATGCAAAAGTGACAATGGCGACTGTGACTAAGTGACATCATGACCTAGGGACAAGGTGACATAGAAATAGAATATTCACAGAATACAGTTAGTGGGATATGGTGAGACTGACGTCACTGCCCTTCACTTGTCTAATTCCCCTCACTCCGCATGACTTCTCACCCTACTTCTACCCGCCGGACTACGCCACACTGCGCATGTCTTCTCCTCCTACTTCTATCCGCCTGACTGCGCCACACTACACATGACTTCTCCTCCTACTTCTATCCACCTGACTACACCACACTACACATGACTTCTCATCCTACTTCTATCTGACTTACTACGCCACACTACGCATGTGACAGAGATCACAGCTGTTTGCCTGTTCGACAAGTATATTCAAAGTTCAGTCAATAACAGAGGAGAATTCGGACTTTAGTCAATAAGGCCCTAATACAGAGCAGTGCTCCTTTGTAATTAGCCACTTGGATAAAGTCTAATGCTTGGTAAATAGCGAAATTGTGCGCTCATGCGTACGATTGTGTTAGTACATGAGCTTTGTAATGTGTCAAAGTGTTGAATGGATGATTCAGAACTTTAAGCAACTGTGCGCACTTTGATGAACATGTTTTAGAGTTTCACCTGCCAAATCCACTCTTCCATCAGTAAGCCGTCATTTTCACAAGAGGTGCTCCAGGAATTTTATTAAGTGGGAATCATGGGACCCCGCAATGCATTGTGGGGACTGACAAAACTTAAAGCTCAGAATAACCAGGAACTGCCCTGATCTTGAATCTTAAACACGATTCTTATTAAATATGGCAAAGCATTAGAATTCAAACCAGCTAGAGTGAACTATGTGTGCGCCACCTTTCAGTGGGTTTATTTTCCCTTTAACCATGCATAACTTACTTTCTCTTACCCTTTAAATGAAAGTAATGATGAAGTTTATTAAATCAGATAATGTGCAAAATAACCGCCACCGCCTCTCTTACCGCAATGGATCCTCCATTTAATCATTGGCACCGATGCACTGTTGGCATATGTATTGAAATCATGCATATTCATACGTGTATTAATTCAAAGCAAATGAATGCAGTTGTGCCCTTTACTATAAGTAAAAACGCTAAAAGACTAAACTGCTCACCTTCTCCTAATTGGCTGCCTGCCAGAAATGTTTTTGCGACAGGCCAGCCGTCAAGCACAGCACAGGGCGGAAAGGAGGGTGCGTAGGGGCTTATTCATAAAAGTGAGAATTCTACTGTTGTAGTGAAATCTCAACACGTCAGTTCCCAATGCTCCAATAGTTACGAATTCTCTACTCCTTATTCCCTAAACCCATAGCAAAGAATTGAGCGGCATCAAGCGCTCTCTCTTGCGTAGTGCGGCGTAGTCAGTTGGGAAGTGAGAGCCCGGCCATCAGTCCCCTGATTCACAGTTTGATCTGGCAAAGTACAGTAAAAATAGTTAAATACAACACAATACGCCAGTGCGCGCATATGTAAAGTGGTGCAAAGAGCTCAGGAAGCCTGAGACTAAATTACTCTTGAATTCGCCATATCGCCGCAGTTTACTAAGTACCCAAATATGGGGAAGTGGAGACTTGGGGTTATTCATCAAAGTCCGAATTCGGCTTGCATACTGTAGTAACTCCGCGTCTGTTCACGTCAAAACAACTAGGAAGTCGTGAATTCGCTTCTCCTTATTCATGAAGCAGCGGACAGCGTCGGACGTACGTCCATAGTCACACTATAGTAGGATGAGAAGTCATGCGGAGTGAGGAGAATTCCTCCAGTGAAGGGCAGTGACGTCCATCTCACCATATCCCACTAACTGTATATAAGTGAAAAATACTTATTTTTAGATTTCACCTTGTGCCTAGTTCATGTTTAGTAGTAGATTAATTTAGTCGCAGTCGCCATTGTTACTTTTGAATGAATAGTCACCTTACATAACACTGGAGTACTGCCATCAACCCCCCAATTCGCCACTCTGATATGGCGAAATCAAACAGGAAAGTTTGGAGCACTACACCTTGTCGAATTTGCTGCTTCGTCACACTCTGCCGCTTAGTCAATAGTAGAAGCACCTGTGCACACACACAAAGTGATGCAAAATGCTCCATAAAACCGTGACTTGCATAGTGGCATGAATTGGTCGCCTATTCACCACATCACAGAGATTGCTCAATAAGCAAACATGGGAAAGTGGCGAATAGATTCAAATTTAGAGCTATACGCGACTGTTCGGCCTTGTTTACGATTTTATCCTCGCTGCCAGCGCAATGGGCGATTACATAGTTTTTCATATTTTCTACAAGCAGAATTCATATGAAATACCTATACATGCATATTTAATCCTTTTAATTTGCACTCGCTGAATATAAACTAGTTTGCGAGTCTAGTCGATGGCGCGCTGCATGCTTACAGTAAGCGACCCGTGCTCAGCCATCATAAATCAAGGCTTCGTAGCCAGTGTAACACATTATATTATTGGAATGAATATATCCCAGGTCTGTGCAGCGATGCATTCATAAATTCCGGCTGTAGACGCGACGTTACTGATTTATACTTCTCTCTAATTTACTGCGGGATGCTGTAAATGCATTTCATTATCTATTGCTATTAACAAGCTCACACATCCCATAATATGCATGAGACAAAAAGGATTCTGGTCAGTTCAAAGGATTCTGGGTAGAACGTGTGGTCATTCTAATCAAGGGTAAATTTTCCATACTCTTCTGTACTATGGGAGGTATTACTTAAAGGTTATGAAATCTGCTGGATTTTTTTTTACTCCTTAGATAATAATAAATCCTTTTATAATTAATGCTCTTTGACTTTGATTTATGCCCAATTAGGACTGGCGAAACGGTTGTTGAAATCTATGCTTTTCAACCATCCTTCCTTTTTATAAATATCCCCCGTGAATCAAATGATTAAACAAAATGACTTATCGATCCGGGTTCAGATATCGTTCGGCCTAATCCATAAGGGGTTATTGACTAAAATCCGAATTGTTGCTTAAAGGTGTGAATTCGCCACATGGACGACTGTTATTGTTGCAGTAACCACTTCACTTTACTATGGGAATATTGCCGCGGTCGCAACTTTAAAATTGTCACGGATTTTCTATGGGAATCAGCTGTTTGAGAATTAGACAGTTGAATTCTCACTTTAGTCAATAAGCCCCTAAAACACAAACAATCACTATTTTTTATTTATTCTACTTACATTTGTGTATCCCAGCATAAATCTGTAAAATTTCAGTCATAGCTAAACTAAAACTCTCATACCCAATCATCTGGTGTAATCTAAAGCTAGTAAATCCCACTTCGCTAGGAGCTGTAGCTTACCCTAAAATGGGCAACATGTCAGCTGGAACTGTTTTGTTCAATAACATGTAATTTTACTAAAACTTTACACTGGAACCCAATACTTATTTGTTACTCTCTCCTACTGCAATTATTAGTAGGGCCTTATTGACTAAAGGATGAATTCAGATGTCGAATTCACTTGGCTACAATTCAAGTCGCATTGCCATAATAGTCCTGAGTTCACTTCTCCTTATTGATGAAGCTGCAGATAGATGTGTCGAAAAGACGGGCTGCTACAGACGCAGTCGCATGCACAGCGTGGCGAATTCAGTCAGATAGAAGTAGGGTGCAAATTCAGAGCACTGTGCCTTGTCAAATTCGCTCCTTTGACACACTCTGCGTCTTAGTCAATAGTAGAAGTACCTGCGCACACGTATGCAAAATGGTGCGAAGAGCTCTGTAAGATTGGGACTATTGTAGTCGTCCACATTGGTCGCATATTCACAACATCACAGAGTTTGTTCAATAAGTGAACATGGAGTAGCGGCGAATAGATGCGAATTCAGAGCTATAGGCAACTGTACGACCTTTAGTCAATAAGGCCCTTGGGTGAAGCTGTTTACAGAGATGCCTGACGTGTTTATTGACTGCTGTTGGATGTAATAAGTTGTCCTTCTAAATCCAGACAAGTCCGGCAACTCTAAAACGAGCTGAGCATAGCCCTCCATTACACTAGTCATTTACATGCTTCATTGTAACTGGGGGATTCAGATGAGTTAAATGTAAGATCAGGTTTATCAGGTCATTATTATTTCCCATGCCAGAATTAACAAGGGACCCCAGTATCATATTAATTAATATTTGCACCCCTAGTCCACTAGGCAACTGGGGGGGAAGGTTCTATTAACCCAAGACATGTTCTTCCCAAAGCTCATCAAGATGTTGGGTTTGAGGCTAAAGAGAACTGCTGCATTTTACCCCTAGATGCTGCTTGTCATTGCTAAGTTCTTGCCACTTGGTTTTTAACACTTGTCTTGCCAATGCTTTTGTTTGACTTTGTGAAACTTTGCCTTGACTCAGCTTTTGACCCTCTTCTATTAACTGGTTTGGTGCTATCCGCTTGGCTTTTTAAGCTCTCACTTGAATTGGCTTCTTGAACTTTTGAAACAGTAAAACAGTCATGTGACATTAACCTTTGCTTTGTCCAGGAGCTAGCTGGGAAGAGTTGTTCATCTGTACAACTGATGAAGGGAGGTGGTTGCCCCCCCGAAATGTTGTGTAAACTTATTCCGCAATAAAATGGGGATTTCCATTTGAAATAACACGGTGAGCAGCCTGAATTTATTTGCACTTCCTGAACTCTTGCCTTCAACTTACTGTATTTGTTGCTGTTACCTGGCTATAAACCATTCCCTTAAATCTGCGCTGTGTCCTCCATGATCCTGATTGGTTTGTTGCTGGTCACATGGCTTTTTAAAGGATTCCCTTAAATCTGAGCTGTGTCCTCCATGATCCTGACTGGTTTCTTGCTGGTCACATGGCTTTTTAAAGGATTCCATAGAATTTGCTCTGTGTCCCCCATGATCTTTACTGGATTGTTGCTATTTGCTTTGTAAATTGATGTTTGGGGGAAGGGTGTTTATCAATGTGGTATGTCTGTCTTCATTGTCTCTATTCTCACTCTGGTGTAAACAGAAAAGTTCTTTGATGGAAGTAGTAAAATATGAAGGATGTACCACAGCTAAAACGCTATTAGCAAAAACAGTCATAAGAGTACATTATTATAGATATTATTGTTTGCTTAATGTTACTTTTGGAATTTATCCACAATCTTCCTGTGATTTCTCTTTGCAAATTTTACTTCTACCTGAAGAAGATAGCGAAATGAGTGGGGTGACTGTAGACCGATGGAAGACTATGGTGGTGCGGTTCATTTATGCCTTATTAATGGCCAAGGAACAGCGCTATTTTCTTTGTCTTGATTTATAATTTGTCTAGTTGTCATTTAACTTATATGCTGTGTTTTTATCGCTTATTATATTTATACACTTGTGTATTTGTTTGGGTTGTTGCTGTTTGTTTGACATTATGAGACTTTACCTTTAACTAAGTCGTTGCATGCCACATACAGGAAAGAAGTGTTCAGTTGGAACGAGCTCTTTGACCCTTTAATATTAATTGGTTTGTTGACAGAAGTGCTCAGTCTAACTTCATCTCTTCAGGGGAAAGGATCATTAATGGCAATCCTTTACTAAGCTCTAATAAGCCATTTAAAGCCATCAGAATTTTTTCATTATCATAGTTCCCATTCACTAGTGAATACTAACCGCTGATTGGTTGCTACGAGTTTCTAGACCTCGGTAAATAATTTCCTCCACTGATACATTGTTCCTAAGTCTTGTACAACCTTCGATGTTAATGTTTCCATTCTGGGGGTTCCTTAAATGAATAGTAAATTAAAGAGTATGTGATTATTAATCTCATTATTTTATTTGCATTGCTGCATAGGTGGTTAGTGTTGAATCCATTTCATATAAGGTGACCTGACTTATCATATAAGAGACATGCTTTCCGACAAAAATATTGCTCAAACCCATGGTAAATGGATTTGTGGCTGCTATTTATTATATATACAGGCTGAAATAATCACTGATGACAAGGATTTTGTTGCTTTTGCTAGATCCCAAGAAATTTCCCAAGTCATGAACAGTTATTGAGATAAAAATGAATCGCGGAGGTGGTATAGATTAGCTGGGAATTGTTGCAAACCAAATAAACATATATTAAAGTCTCCTTTCATTCCTATCATTGGTCTACTTTCAAAAAATAAATAAAAATGAGTCATGTCATCAGTTAAGAACTAGCGGAAGGGGTTTACTTAGAGACTTATGACTTTGTCAAGTGGCCACCATCCTGACCACCATATTGGGAATGGCTCCAAACAACACAATCATTACAGAATTACTTCCTTGGATCCTGTGACGTCACTACCCATGCAACCCCTTTACCTACACCTCTGCGTATGGAGTATATGAAAGCATCATGGGATCTTATGGAATCAGGCTGGAATAAAGTGCAGGCAGATCAGAGGTTTATACTCATCGTGCTTAACGAATGCCAGTGGAACAGTTGGGGAGGGCGGTCATACGTTGTTACTCTACCATCGGCTTTCCAAGCACATACTCTACCGCAGGGAATTCCCAACAGGCTTTCTAAAAAGGGGGGACAGAAAGTTTCCACATTCTGCTGATGTATTTGGTGGGTGGCTGAATCATCCCAATGGCATTCAACAGGAACCAGCTGCTGGTAATATTAAAATGCAAGTGTTTATTCCTCCAGAGGGACAGGAGCATCTGCAAACTTCTTCTATCATGATAGAACAGATAATCCCAGAGAGATTTCTATGCTAGATTTAACTCTGTGTATCTGTACACTCCTTAATTTCCTTCCTTACATTAATTCAGCAAGTGCTATTATAATAACAGGATCGCCAGGGATGGCCGTTTGCTCAGAATTCAGATTCAGGTACTGGATACTAGATATTAGGCAGATAGAATACTTCTTACCAACCACTGGCTTTCTCTTTTATCCTCTTACAAATCGTGCCTTATTGGAAAGGCCTTCATTCTTTTATATACACTGAACGTCTGTAGTTTCACTCCTGCCTGGAGCATCACCTCTATTATACTTGTCTCTCCTTATGTCTGTGGCTAACATGGTTAATAGTTCTACTACTCCTGTCTAGTACAAAGCTGAGTTACGCACGATTGTGTAGGTTTACAACTCTCGCACAGAGTATGGTTGTTTCACTCTTTACTGCCCAGTGCTTGGGAAAGAAATGTAACTAGCCCAGTGTCACTGCCGGGAGGGGAAAGTAACTACCCCAGTGTCACTGCCAGGAGGGGAATGTAACTAGCCCAGTGGTTGAGAGGGGAATGTAACTAGCCCAGTGGTTGGGAGGAGTGTGATTAAAAGCCCTTTAAGTCCATCAGGGAGAGCCTAATAACAATGACTCTTTGCTTTACCTGTTATTTGGTAGAATATGAGACACAAATAGTCTAGACTTTTGACTAATGACTTTGCTCTGGATTCTGGGCTGTTTGACTCCACTCTGTGTTACTGGATAATCACTTTTACTTTCTCAGTTGCCTCCCCTCCCTTTATCACAAGAATAACCCCCAGCGGGTTCAGACCTGACACTGGCAGATTGGGCAGAGGCAAAGATTCCCTTCAGTACGTTCCTATTGTAATATCGCTAAACCCTCTCCTCTATAATACAGTTCCCCAAGCTACGATTCGCTTCGTGATCAGCTTATTGCACTTCCATATGCAATTACATTTCTGTAAATATTTAATATAATATATATTTAGCATATTTAAATATCTTTTAATATTTAACAAAGACAATGATTATTTTATTATATTTATTTAAAATATGTGATGCGCGGCAGTAAAACATTCTGCACCGTGAATGTGGGACACGCTCGGATTTCTCTATAACCTGCGCTCGGAGAAAATAAGAGAGAAAACTTGGAAACTGAGGTTCAATGTCAATAAATGGCACTGGCCTTAGTGATTAAAATGTTCCCATGGTTCTCAGAGTGAGATTATTGTGCTGTCTCTTTCTTATCCTGAAGAGGTATTGCCTTGGATGTTTAGAAGATCCTGTCTGGGCTGCAAGATTAGCCTGGATCTGGAATAGGAGGTCAGTGAAATGCATCCTTGCTTTGGAGTGGTAGAGTATTAGATGAACTCTTATTGGTCACTGGCAAGAAGAAACTGTCCCTAGTGGATTGGTTTTGGCTTGATAGAGCTCACCAGATCAGACTGGGGTAAATTGTTGGCTTAGGTTCCAAGGCAGAAAGTGATAGGTTCAATGTCGGACTGGAATGGTGGAGAAAAGAATCAAGATCAAGGGCCACTAATTCAATGATTTTCTTCTTGTCTCTTCAGTCCCTACTATTGGTCCCTGTGATTATCTTGTTTTCATTTTTCTGTCTTTGATTCTTTACCTGCTTCAAAGCACCCTGGGAGATTTCCCCATGTACTGTTGGGCCAGTCTGGCACCAGATAGAGTGTAATAGTTGGACACTGTCTTCTTCATATAGGTCTACAGAGTTGAAGCATAGCCCCGATCCATCCCAAACTCAACCCTAAACTCATTAGCAAAGAGAATTAGTGGGTAAGCTGAGTCATAGGAGAGAAACTGTATTAGCCCCTTTCCCAACAAGTGGACCCATAAGGAATTCTCTCAGGAGGAGTAAGAAGGGTCCTTGCTTTAAAGATTCCCCCTCCTCTCCTTCCATTAGAGGAAGCAGAATGACAAAGAATTTAAAAGAGTTTAAAATTTAAATGGAAAAAAGAAAAGATATATAAAGGCAGCGAAGTCATTGCATGAATAAGTTCACTATGTAAGAACATGGACCTAGTTCCTGATTTGTAAGGGGTGGGGAGTGTGTAGATCCATTTGCTTAGTTGTCCCTGATCCTAGGCTGAGGCCTGGAGGACTCTTTAGAAGAACTGAATGGCTGAAGAGTAACTATTACAGGGTGGTTCAACCATCCAGCTGTAGAGCCCCCGGATAGACATCTCAACTGCCCATATTGCTTTCAATCAAAGCCGGCACTGCCCCCTTAAACTGCTTTAACCAACTCCAGAATGTGAGGAGAGAGTTAAAACAATCCTATCACGGGAGAAGGTTCATTTTTACTAAACATTCTCTTTACTGCAGTGCTGAGACGGTTTGCAGCTTGGTATTAAGCAGAAAGTTCAAATCAATTATTGTCCATTAGAGGAAGGTATATAACTGATGGAATATCCCCAGAGGGGAATTGTAAATGTATCTGCATGTCCTGTGCACAAGTGGAATCTCTCTCAGTTGGACTGGGAATTGGTGAGTCCTGTGCACAGGGAGGATCTGATTTATGTCTCCGAGGTTTGAGATCTTTTGTTAAGTCCCTGACGTTTATTTACCAAAGCCTATGAGGAGAGGTGGGGGCTAAAATAGCCTGGTATTTGGTTAGTATTATAGCGAGCGTTGCAATAAGAACACAAATATCATTTATAGGGTGGTTCAGAGTGGAATATACTGAAAATATTATTATTATTACTAAATATGATTAAATATTTAATGCATGAATATTATAAACTCATTTCTTCTTGTAATGAGTTTGGGGCAAAATTCACAAACTTAGGGCAATAGTGTTGGAACTCCCAGTTGACCAATCAGGAGTTGGCATTGACCGATGTCCTGCAGTTGATATATTTTACCTGTATGCCTGTTTAGTTGCTAAGGGTTACAAGGACAGTGTGTGTTTGTTTTATAATTTACAGACGCTCAGCGGTCAGCCTGATATTGGGGTATGGACACTGTCAGATAGACGCAAATAGCATCAAAAGCTTTTGGAATGCAATAGGAATTATAAAACTCCCAGCAACCCCTGCAAATCTTTTGAAGCTCACCTGACGCATCCCACCTTACATTCGATGATTGACTGTCTCAGGCGCTCAATTCCAAGTGGGGTTTCCACCTTATTGATGTGGGGAACAGTGGTAAATCCACACATGTGAGTGATAGGGATTCTTTAAAAGAAAAGTGCAGGTTTATTTAACAGTAAACATCAAACAAATACATTGCAGTATAACTTAACTTCTCCTACAGTCATTGTCAGTTTAGCATATTACAGTCGGTCTGCAGATTAATATTGTCACAGTGGGTACTTACAGACTGGCACTGCTTCCCACAGTGGGTACTTACAGACTGGCACTGCTTCCCACAGTGAGTACTTATAGACTGGCAGAACTAACACTGCCTCTCATAGTGGGTACTTACAGACTGGCACTGCTTCCCACAGTGAGTACTTACAGACTGGCAGAACTAACACTGCCTCCCATAGTGGGTGCTTACAGACTGGCACTGCTTCCCACAGTGTGTACTTACAGACTGGCACTGCTTCCCACAATAGGTGCTTACAGACTGGCACTGCTTCCCACAATAGGTACTTACAGACTGGCACTGCTCCCAACATTGGGTACTTAAAGACTGGCACTGCTTCCCACAGTGGGTACTTACAGACTGGCACTGCTCCCTACAGTAGGTACTTACAGACTTGCAGAACTAACACTGCCTCCCACAGTGGGTACTTGCAGACTGGTATAACTGACACTGCCTTCTATAGTGGCTACTTACAGACTGGTATAACTGGCATGGCTTCTCACAGTGGGTACTGGCAGGATATGGGGAAGTGGAAAATAAATGTAAAATCACACCCTTACGTGACCATTCTGGATTTCATGACTAAGCCCTTCAGTGTAGTCCTATACTGACTGTTGCTAAAAGGGGGGTGGGTTTTACTTATTTGAGTATAAATAATAACATCTCAAAAAATATATTTTTTTAACTTTACTTACACAACCAAACATTTAAAGAAAATGAAAGAAATGAATTGTATTCCAGAGAATCTTGACTGAAATTCTACCCCAGAAGAAACAGCTAATGGGATGGTGATAATTCAGGATTTAATCGCTGGAGAGCAGGCACAATGCAGTAATTAAAAATAACTTTTTTTTTTAACTTCCCCTTTTTAATGTTCAGAACATTTCCCGGGATGGATAGTAAAATAAAATTGAGTGCGTCTCGGCAAATAAGGGATTTGTTAAACTCCGAGGCCGATAATGCCAGCTAAAACGCGCGCAGGAGTTGTACGGTTCTTTGCAAACCCGATGGTGTTTGGGAGCAGCTGATATTTTGCTTCTATTGCTGTTTTATCTGATGCTCGCCTTCCATAATCTGTGTCAGGAGTGCTAGCAAGCCGGCATTTCCCATCTTATCCAACTGCGCTGACGCCGAATATTAAACAGAGAAGGGGAGGGGGGGATAGTAAAACAA
>WMED01014209.1:0-14107 GCA_019650415.1 Pipa parva | reverse complement strand
TGATTAAAGCAGTAAACAAATTTCATTATATTTCCAGTTCAGGAGTGCACAATTCTTCCATTTGGACAATATGGAGACCAACATCTAGGGGATTATTCACTAAAGTCTGAATTGTTGCATATAGGTGCGAATTCGCCAGCTAAAGACAGTCACAATTGGCTGCTACTGTCACAGTTGCGTCTTTATAATGAGAATATTGTTGCAGTTGTGAATTTATTATGGGAAAATTGTCGCAATCTTAACATTACAAAATGGTCATGACTTTACAATGGGGAAATTGTCATGGATTTGCTGTGGCAATCCACTGTTTGCGAATTCGACAGTGAATAACCCCCCCAGTCTTTATACTAACAAATGCTGCATTCCTTATAAGCTTGATACAAACCCCCGCAGGATGTGTCAAAGGTTTAATTACCAAATAATCTTTGAAAACAGTCATAACATTGGTGGGATTATAAAAATATGATGGCATTTATTTGTATATGAAGTCTTTTATCATATGTTTAGATTAAGGTTTTAGCCTTCACTATCAATGCACTCATTAATATTAACAGACACATCCTTTTGGTATGAAACTGGGCTTGTTGAGGGTAATTTTTTGACCAGCCTGTGTAATCCATTTTAGCCAATAACAAGGTAACAACAAATATCATGGCTGTACAACTGAAGGCTCAAGGGACAGATATGGTCATTTAAGGGATTTTAATGACCCCACCCCAGCCTACCTAAGAGTACTATACACTTTTTAATGCATGACATTTTTTTTTTTTTTAACAGTATTTTTATTGATTTTCTCATATTAATAATAAATCAATTTATCAACATTAAATTAACATGGTTTTCTTTTTTGCATTGCGTTTCATTATAGATTGGTCCATTTTGCATTTCTTTTACACGTATCATTTAGTCATACATTTGAACTTTATCATTAGCATATTCCTTTAATATGTTCATTCTTTGCATCTACCCCTACCCTTTCACTTGTTTGGATTAGTCACTCTCATCCCATCCCCCTCTGTCCCACCAGAAGCTCCAGGTTCTTTTGAATTTTTCGTGTTGTCCTCTGTGGTGGTTTACTAAATTTATCAATGGTAATGCATTGATTATTAAGGTACACCAAATTTGTATTGATGGGGGTGTAGAGCCCATTCAATGCATCAGGATTTCTTTCTTTGCATAGGAAAACATGGCGCGGTATCTGTTTATAATTGTGTTTTTGGTAAACATGTTGTCCATTGTGTCCTCTCTTTTGAGGAATGTTTGTTTATCTTCCCAAAGATTTTTAACTGGAGGACACGTCCACATCATATGATAGTAATCTGCATGGGCAGTATTGCATCTTGGGCATCTGTCTGATGGGAGTCTGCCCATTTGCAGTAGTTTAAGTGAGGTAATATGTAGTTGGTGGAATATTTTATGTTGGATCAGTTTGTCTCTTGCATGACATCATTTTAAAAGAAAATTATATAAAAAAATTTCCCTCTAAATGAAAATAGGCAGACAG
This sequence comes from Pipa parva, assembly GCA_019650415.1. Taxonomy (NCBI): domain Eukaryota; kingdom Metazoa; phylum Chordata; class Amphibia; order Anura; family Pipidae; genus Pipa; species Pipa parva. Next base: position 12,603 of record WMED01014209.1, on the reverse strand, counting down.
TGTTGATCTATACCAGCGGTTCTCAAACTTCTGGGGGTGGCAACTCCCGGCTCTGACATTACCGTGCCGTGCGTGATGACGTTTCGGCCGAACGTCATCATGTACGCGCGTCACGTGGTGATGTATTTGGCCGACGTCACCAGCAGGAACCCTTATAAGAAGGGTTCCTACGGGCACTTCCGGGTGCCGCAGCGGTTCTCGACCCCTGTGGGTTGGCCTTGTGACCCCCGCCGGGGTCGCGACCCACAGGTTGAGAATCGCTAATCTATACAGACATATCAATTAAGCTGGTCCTTTATACATTACCTTGTAATGCCAGAAGAGCAAAATCTATTACATCCAAATCAACGTCACACCCAGCAGATTTAAACTCTTGCAGTTTATTCTGTGTGGTAAATAAATAAAGATAACACAGGTTAATCTAGTCCAGTAATAGCTAACTTGTGGTACTAAAGATGCTCGACTATACTTCCCAGCATCCCCCAAACAGCTGTTAGGTTTTTTAATCTTATTATGTAGAAGGAAAATTCACCTGCATGTGGGCGGAGTCCTTCTCAGCACAGCCAGCATTGGACACTACATAGAGATATCCTTCTGAGGTGTTGGTGACAATAAGGTCATCAATGATCCCACCTTTGTCATTAGTGAACAGGGACAGTGTACCCTGTAAAAAGAATAGAAAAAAGATTAAATATACCTCTAATTCTCTCACAGGCACATAACTTCTGGGCATCTTGATTCAATTCAATTGGCCAAGCGTTCCTCCATAAAACACTTTGATCAATCCACCCCATGTGCAATTGTTCCAAAGATCTCTGCTCTGTAGCTTAATAGAGAACAACTCTATTAGCAATATTCTATTTGGCTTTTAAATGTCCTGTGATATTGTCACTCTCTTTACTGACTGTGATTATATGGATTACATGGAAAGGATAGTTATATTGAGTTTCAGGGGAAAGGGATAAAAACACTTATGATGTGCAGACTGATACTTTTAGAAAGAAAAAGATGATGTTGCTATAAAAGTCATTACAGGTAATAAATGACATTCCACTTTTCACAGTCTTACTTTCTTTGCAATGTAATGCTTTTAAATCCATCTCCTCTCACTCTGGGCCTTATAGTTGCAGCTCTACCTTAACCTTCTAAAACATCCTGCTTAGCTGAACATTACCAAGGCTATACATAGCAACAGTGAACGAACTACAATGTATAATGGGGATAAGTATGAGCATACTGAAGACAAGCACATATAAATAGGGACAAAGTGTGCAGACCAATGGTCACACAGATCCTGATAACAGCCACAGACAGCTGCACACTTATGGAAGAACTACCTAAAAAGCATGGAAGGTAGAGAATGAAAAGTTAATGCATTTTATGCATGCAAAAACTGCCTAAACTAAAACGAAATATGGATTATACTTAAAAGTGTATTGCCTTATCTGACATTACGCTTACGTTCAAGTATTAAAGTAGTAGGCAGGTCTAGCTGCCTGACATTTTGACCAGCATCACTAGTTGGAGAAATTAAATCATTGATCCACTGAAAAGCCAATAATAGAGGGGGGGTTGTTGTGAATGAAATTGGACACATCAGAGTAGTTCTAAAAGCAGCCGTCCATTAAGCAGATAGGGCAAGATAGAGTTAAACATATTGTATTGATGATGTTCTGAACTATATAGAATGTCACTTAAAGTGTAAGTAAAGTTATTGACCAAACTATACATACTGTATATATTATATTTATAATGTAGAAACATAAACTTAAACATTGAAAAGTAAAAACGATTTTGTGTTTTTGAGTTATTACTTCTTAATCCAGCAGCCTCTCTCCTCAGCATTTCTATGTACTTGCAGTTCCTGTATAGCAGTGGTTCTCAAACTTTTTCTATCATTCCACACCTGAGAAGAAGGGGAATTTCCGTGCCCCACATCCCCCCAACAATATGGTAATAAAATACATATGCAAGTTTTCAATTTTCTAATTTATTTGAACATCAGCTGTCTCTTCACTAACCTCTCCCTGTTGGTGTGGTTCCTGTCTCCTTTGGGTCACCTCCGCTGCTGCTGTCTCAGTGGAAAAGTGCCAGTGTTCTATCTGGCCCCAGGCTTTTTCTCTCCTCCTGCTCCATCGCCTCCTGTAATAGCCTGTGAGCTCAGGGTGTCTGAGCATATGTCTGGCTTCGGGCAGGCCACAGGTAAAGTTGCTGCGCGGATCTACTGTATTTTCCAGCGTATAAGTCGATCCCCAACTTTTCCAGTTAACATATAGAGTTTGGGATATACTCGCCGTATAAGACTACCCCCTCTTCCAACGTAAATCCTGTTGGATTGGTCGCCTCTCCCTGCCTCCAAGATTATCAGAGCTCCGTTGCCAGCTGTCTGTGCTGTAGCGCAGAGCTGAGTGCTATAGCGATTCCTCTCCCCAGCACTGATTTTATCAGTGCTGGGGAGAGGAATCGCTATAGCGCTCAGCTCTACAGCACAGAGATCCGGCACGCCACCTGCACTACCCACGCACCCCACAGTTTGAGAAACACTGCTGTATAGTGCCCAGAAGTCACCTCCCCCTAATGAGGTCACACAATGACTCATTCTGCTAGTGCATGTTTAGTAATCCGATACTTTCCTTTCACTGCTACAAGCCCTGCAGCATTGAATTCCTACCAGACAGTGTTGGTTTTTAAGACAGAGAATGTGAGAGGGGTGGGGCGTGGCCTCATACTCTACAGGAAGGAGGAATGTTTTACAGAGGAATAACAAGTGCTGCAGAGTGAAAAGGTGAGTGAGGATTTCATTAATCGTTTTTCCACTTTACAATACTTTAATGGGGCAATCTTTATAAACAGGGTTTACTTACACTTTAACAGTCAAAAAGATGGCAGATCCCACTCCAAGGCACAAAATGAAAAAAAATAAATAAATAAAATGAAGAAACAGGTAATCACTTACTTGTTTTTCCTTAAGCTCTGCAATATCTCCCACCACTAAACTCTCCATGAAGCGTATGCGATCCTTTCCTAGGACTCTTGTCTGCAAACAAGAATGTACAAATGTCTAAAAGGCAACACCACCTAGTGAGTTATATACATTCTGTAAGATAGGTATCCATTGTATAAATAAAGCTTGCTAAAATCCAAATGTTTAATCTAAAAGAAAAAGGGTAATCCAGAACCATCTGCAAAATGAATCAAGGCTGAAGCAGCATCCAGGCGTTGGGGCATTAGTTTCTTCTACTACAGAAGAAAAAAAAAAGGGGGTAAAGGGAATAAAGTTAAATTACACATGTAGGTTTTGAGAGATATGACAGCATATGACTGCAGGGAGCAGTGTGGTGGCCGAGTGGTTAGCACTGCTGCCTTGAAGCACTGGGTCCTGGCTTCAATTCCACATTGGACATCAACTGCATAGAGTTTGTACGTTTCCCCCTGTACTTGCATAGGTTTCCTCTAGACACTCAGGTTTCCTCTCACATTCCAAAACATACTAGTTTACTAGGTGAGGGACTGGTGATTGCTAGATGTACGTGTGTGGTTACCTGCAGCATGTGCGATACATCAAACAGAGAGCAGTGCTGGCGAGTATGTAGATGTGAGGAGATATGGCTGTCTTTGTACTGCACTGGAAGACTCCAGCCTGCAAACTCCACCATCTTGCCTCCATGTTCACGGTGAAATTCGTACAGTGCTGTCCGACGAGAAGCATTAGTCTGTAACAAAGGAAGTACAATTAATTAATACAATAATGTACAAATTAGAGCATTTTGACCTGATCTTACATCACAGACAGAGCTGCCATAAGAAATTTACATGATAATACAGTTTTTTACACTATTTACACTGCACAGTAACAGACTGTCCTCCCCAGAATGCCCTGTACTCAGTAGTACAAATGGGATGGGCTGGCAAGAACCCCGTTGGTTTGATGAGCTAGCTGTGTCTTCTACAACAGTCGCCTCATTTACCATTCAACAACACAACACTTTTTCTAATCTTATAATACATATCAAGTTTAAGGCCTGTCGAATTCACCTCACTACAATTCGAGCCGCAACACAAAAATCATCAAAAATTCACTTCTCCTTTTCATGAAGCACCGGATAAACTTGTCAAACAAATGGACAACAATGAACCCTGTCGGATGCATAGTGTGGCGTAGTCAGTCAAACAGAAGTAGGATGAAAAGTCATGCTGAGTGATGTGAATTCCCCCAGTGAAGTGCAGTGACGTCATCCTCACCATATCCCACTAACTGTATATAAGTGAATACTACATCTATTACTATGTCACCTTGTCCTTAGGTCATGGTGTCACTTAGTTGCCACTGTCACTTTTGAATGAATAGTCACCTTATGCCATACCAGAGCACTGCCATCAACCCCTCAATTCTCCACTTTGATGTGGTGAAGTCAAATGACAGACTCCATTGCTTGCAAGCAAAGTAATACAAAAGTACTCCATAAGATTGTGACTATTATATTCACCTGAATTAGACACGCATTCACCACATCGCAACGTTTGCTCAATAAGCAAACATGAGGAGGTGGTGATCAAAAATTTATTCCGAGCTGTATGCAACTATTTGACCTATAGTCAATAATCTGGATCATCTGCTGAGGAGGTTACTTTGAAGCCATATCAATCTAAGTAGTGCCAAACTGAAAGTAAATTATATTATTATCTGTAAACTGAATGCAAAGTCATATCCTGTATGTTTATAACAGAGTTTGTCTAACTTACGCAATTCATGCACAATGTTTATTAACTCATCCTTGTTTGAGCACACACAAAAAAAGTATGTAATGTCAAGAGGTAAAGTCTACATCTCCCTAGTATTAAAGTGCTCCTGTCACCTCAAAACTCTAATACTAATTTAGGTTCTACTAATGAAATAAACATATGTAAATATGTATGTATAATTTTATTTATAAAGCGCCACAAATTTACATAGCAATGTACAATTCAGCAATACAAATACAATAGAGAATTGACATGGGAAAAGTACATAAAACAATACAAGTAAAATATCACAAGGATGCATCACTTTAAGTGCTAGGTTGCAGTTGACACAAGGGGTTGGAGGTCCCTGCCCCATAGAACTTACAATCTAATATACATGTTTTTTTTTGTATGTACCTTCATACATCATTTCTCCGTCAGCCAGCTTTTTCTTTCCCAAGTCATGTGAGCGGGGCTAAATGATGATTGACATTATAGCTCCTCCAATTAGATCGCTGCTAAATCATGATTTAAGGGATCTGATTGGAGAAGCTATAATGTCAAGAAAAGTTGGGCTGACAGGGAAGATGACAGAGAAACACTGTATAAAGGTACATTTTTTTTCAAATACATATATATTTACAAAAACGTTTATTTCATTAGTAGAAACTAAATTTATATGAGTTTTGAGGTGACAGATACACTTTAATTGGACTTGTAAGTAGACATGCATTTTTTTCTTCCTTTAAAACGAGAGTACTAAAATAGAGAAAGTAATAATTGCACCAAGGACAGGAGGAATAAATATCTTTAGATTCTTTTCAAAATGTAAAAAAAAAAAAAAATCCAATTTGAGAACTGTCCCTTTACTATATTGATTGAATTATTCAAATGTTGTTGCCTTTTGCAAACATTTTCTAATTCAATTTCTGTGCAAATATTGATACAGATTGGCGTCCAGCGTTGCACTGTGCAAGGTACAGTTGCTGTTACTATTTGCCTAAATCTTCTCCTCTGATTTGCCTAAATGTATTATTTTTCTATGAATTTGACAGAATTCTAAAGGATCTGGAGGGTGCTAGTAAAGTGACATTTATGTAGTCCAAGGGACCAGAGAATAAAGAGAGAATATCTAAGAGCAGGTGTAGTAGCAACTAGCAGTAAGGAACAATGGGGTTCCTGCCCCAACAGCCACCCCAGTATTCTGGCAAATAAATGGGGGAAGGGCATGCAGGATAACTTGCATTGGGTCCTACCCTCTTTAGTTAAGATACTGCTAGCAACCAATCAAATGATTGCTGTTATTAATTTAATGGCACAGTCCAACTAATGATAACGAATGATTAGTTATCTACATAGAAAAAATGATGGGACGACCGGAATTCCAATAGTGTTATTTAATGTGCAAACCCATAACACAAACACAATGTTTCAGGGGGATGAACCACACTTCATCTGTTGCATTCAGTGCGTAGGTTATCAGGCACTGTCAAATTTGAAGAAATATTCTTTTCCTAAATACATGGAAAGAGATCACGTTACCATTTGTGTTGCTCTTAAGAAAAATAATTGTATTGTGTAGTTTATACAATCACAAATGAACCTGTTAATATGCATTTTGGACAATTCAATTTACAGATCAGTGGTCAGCACTACAATATGACAAAAAAACAAAACAAAACACAAAGTGTTAAATGTCAGAACAGTATAGCGCCAAAAAATAGTCTAAATGATGTAGAATATGTGAAAGGTAAATACAGTCAATAAAAAGTCCAAATCCATCCGTTTTTACGATAAATGGTCCTGCGCCTAATCCACAGAGGTCATCTGTCCATATGCCTCAATATCACAAGAAGTTTAGGTAATTCCCTGTAGACGAAATAGCAGTGGATGCGCTTTTTCCACCTGGATTCTGAACGCATTCCGTTTCTGGAAGGAGGAAACGGAATGTGTTCAGAATCCAGGTAGAAAAAGCACATCCACTGCTATTTCGTCTACATGGAATTACTTAAATTTCCAGTGGTTAGCACTGCTGCCTTGCAGCGTTGGGTTCTGGGTTCAGTTCCACCCTGGACTTCATCTGCATTGAGTTTGTATGTTCTCCCCGCACTTGCGTGGGTTTCCTACCACATTCCAAAAACATACATCTGTGTGACTGAATAGGGAAACTAAAATGTCTGAATTGTCACGTAAAGGTGTGAATTCACCACTTCCACATATTTGGGTATTCAGCGAACTCTGCGATGTGGCTAATTCGCCAGCCACACACTTTGTGACAACAGTGACACACTACACAATGGGAAGTCACAACTTTATATGGGAATTCTGATACAGTCATGGATTTACTATGAGAATCTGCTGTTAGTCAATAAGGAGTAGAGAATCAGGGCGCAGCCACCCGAAGTGATGAGAATTCACTTCAACAGTCGAATTCTCACTTTAGTCAATAACCCCCTTAGTTTTTAAATGGCTCTGTTAATGAATGGGGATGTATCAGACTGGCTATTCAAAGTGTATCAAAGATGCAGCAGATTTGTCAGACAGCGCAAGTTCAAAAACAAGGTGAACATGCTAGTGCGACTTACACAGAGAATAATGTAATCTGCTTGAATCCAAGTAGCTAGACCTGGGCAAGTTGGACTGACATGCACAAAATTCAGCAGTCTGAAAGAGTTCTGTGACTTTTACCAAATTAAACATGAGCTCGTTGCCATGGTTTTGCCTAATGTGGCCTTACTGCACATTAGTGTGATTATGCCCTACGGTAGGCCTCAGTAAGAGAATCGGTTTATTTCTAGATTACTTCTTTCTGTGGAACTTTATAAAAACGTGCTTAAATCCTTTCTAGCACATTTCCCATTTCTACTTCACACAAGGGGAAGTAATAGTAGTGGAATGTGTAAGTAGTCATGAAAGTTGTGAAGGGCACAATGCATACACCCACACTTGTCTCTTAATAGAATAATACACAAGAGTAACGCCAGAATAGATAAATAATCCCATTTGGACTATCAAGACCATTTTTCTACACAGTATTGATAAAATCTTTGACATTAAATTTATGGCATGTATAATTTTAAGTTTGTTTTTCTATCTTGTGTTTGCAGCCATTTTTATCTGTCAAACAAAATCCTGCCTAGTCCCATTGTTTCCTATGAATCTTTAGATAATACATACACATGAAGTGCCCAAGACAGCCCATCTTCATAGTGGCATAGCATAGGAATAACTATTAAGCCAATCCAAATAAATTTTACTAGTGTTAATTGTCTTTTAATCTCAGGATCTAAAATACTCCTCCATTTCCTACAAGTTAGTTTGTTCCATGTTCTCCTCATACTGCGGTGTTTTTTTGTTAAGTGGTAGTGTTTAGTTTATTGTGACCATTGTTGCCCCCTCACGTCGCACAGTGCAGCTGCTGGAACCCAAAGCAAGTCTCCCCTGCTGTGAAGGGGGAAACTGTACATTTGTACACATATTGTTGTGCATGAAATGCATACTCTAAGAGTAGAGAGGGGGGGGGAACTGGCAAAGGTAGTTTGATTCCACTATAATGGACAGTTAGGGATTCTGAAAGATAATATTAAAGCGTATGTTTAGCATATGTGTAGCAGAGGAACATACCATTTCTATCTATTCTTGCTGAGTACAGCAGAAGCACTTTAATGATTGAGCAATGTTTTGTTCAGTTGTTATTGCTCACTAAAGCCAAGAGCCAAGTTTGTGGTAATTTTCTGACCAAAAAAAACAAAGTTTAAGGAGAACATATATATGACAATTCATTTTAAAGTGAACCTTTACACAACTAAAAAACACTAACGGTATGCTGAGTAAGTCACAAGGCATATATCAGCTAGCAATCTAGAGATGCAGATTCTTTAACAATTAAGCATTTGCTTCAAATGCCACTCTCTCTAATTCACCATGCCACCAGTGCCACTCTCCTCCCATGCCAAGGGTGTCAATCTCAAATATACGTACAGTGGACCAAAATTGAAAACTTGGTCCAAAGGGCCAACCTTGATATTTATTGAAAAAATGTCTTATATTGAATATGTTTTCCTTCTCATCAGACATAGCAATGAACCTTTTCAAACAGATGTGTCCTTTACATTAGTGAATAAGATATTCTGCTTCCCACATTTCTAGAAAGCTTCTGTTCTCCACCTTTTGTTTGGCCATTTTTGGGAGAGGTGGTCTGATGTCACTGGTAGCAGGAGGTTGCTAATTATTGTTAACAGAGGAGGGGGCGCTTGTGGGTCTTGATTTATGCATCAATACACCAGCAGAACATTCTGGGATTTGTAATAGTAGTGGTGCTTGCCCTGTCTACTGGTGGGCCAGCTCTAATAGACATTACACTGTGGGACAGAGTTTGACACCCCTGTTCTATGCCATGCTAGGCATTGCTGATCCAGGAGGAGCCACTGTGACAGGAGGTTATAAAGAGATTTTGTACCTTTAAACCTTAATGGGCATTTTTTTAGCACAAAAGCAATTGGTAGTTAAAAGATGGACTAAAATAATAAATATCAACATGACTGATTTTCATAAGGTCAAAAGGACAGTAAACTCAGAAATTAAAATGCATACTTGCATTTATATATTAGTATAAAGCCTAATTTTAAGGTACTAAGTCACAGAGCATATGTGCAACCTGCCATTCAAGGCAACATGACAACTCAATTATTGATTTCAACAGAGACTGCTTAAAAATAGCTTTGGGAATTTACATATTAGTGGTATCTGCAACAAAGTTAGTTAGAGCTGTGAGGTGGTTGTGATACCAGTAAAGTCAATGGGATCATCTCTCTTTGCCCTTTACAGTACCATTTCACAGTTTATTATAAACTGTGCTGATTAGAATGTTTAGTGCACCTTCAGCTGGTGGAACAGAATCAATGCAATGTCCAATCAGATTTGATGAATCCTACACTAACTGGTGTACAATTCCAAGGGCAGATTACAACGGGAATGTACAAATGTATTAGCGATACAACTCATTTTGCATTGTAATGGAAAGCTTACAACTATCAACTTCAGTACTTATATACATATATTATGAGCCTTGATTATAATGGGGGTTTAGTGTCCCTTTAAAATATGCAATTTCTGGCAGAACTATGAAGGAAGAACTGCCATACCAATACTAATGTAAATTGAGATTGTTTGGAAAAGGGTAAGGTTAATTTATGAAGAAAAAGTTTTCTCTTCAGAAATACAAAAGAAACATACTAGTTTTCAACTTATCAAACATAACTACGATTATAAATAAAATACTAAGGATATATTGCAATCATAGTTTATACTTGTCATCTGCGTAACTGGAATACAGCTACAATGACAGCCTTCCTTGGTATCTGGACTTCTGCTATCTCTGCAGATTACAGTCTGACTAAAACTGCATACTCAGCTACTTTGAAACCTTTGTCCTCAGATAGGTCTAAACAGATCACACTGCACTTTAAAGTACCAGTATTACATTTTGACAAACTATAACTATAAAAACATTGTCGTTTATGTCTTAAGTGAAAGTCCTATTTTATGGCTTTGCATTTTCTTATCTGGTGACGATAGCAGACATCTTTAATTCTTGCATAAACCCACTCATTCTTAGCGCCATTGCTTTGAACAATATACAATTATGACTTGGACCAATGGTGTAAGTATGCCAGGAGGCGCAACCAACGTGCTATACATAAGGCAGGAGGCGCAACCAACGTGCTATACATAAGGCAGGTGGCGCACCCAATGTGCTATACATAAGGCAGGTGGCGCACCCAACGTGCTATACATAAGGCAGGTGGCGCACCCCAACAACCACCCCACACCTATTAAGTCTAGCTTGCCCCCCCATGTGGGATCTGCAGGGCCTCATCCTACACAATAGGACCTTACAGCCCAACAATTTTTAGATTAGATTAGATTTATTGTCACTGGGAGTGTACAAGTACACACCAGTGAAAATCATATTTACAGCATTTACAATTGGATACACAAGATCATAGATGTTGCATCACAGAGCAAGATACAACACAGTGGTTGTATCATAAAATAATACAATGCAATATTACTATTAATTAACTAATTAATATTAATAGTACATAGTATTTATATAGGCTTAGGGGGGTATGAATTGTTTATGGCGACAACTGCCTCTGGGAAGAAACTGTTCCTAAACCTACTCGTATGGGTTTTGAGGCATCTAAAACGTCTGCCAGAAGGAAGGAGGCAGAACAAGTCCTGGTTAGGATAAGAACAGTCAAGGATAATGTTCCAAGTTCTGTTTATACAACGCTTACGATAGATGTCCTTGATGGGGGTAATTTTTGTGCCAATGATCCGTTAGGCTGTTTTGACAACCCTTTGTAGTGCATTTTGGTCTTTGGCACAGCAGTTCCCATACCATGCTGATACAGTATGTAAGGACACTCTCAATGGTGCATCGATAGAAGTTGGTCAAGATTCTAGTGTTAACTTGGGCTTTACGGAGGGTTCTGAGGAAGTAAAGTCGCTGTTGGGCTTTTTGGATGGACCTAGAAGAGTTTAGGGACCAGGATAGGTTATTAGATAGATGTACACTGAGGAACTTGAAGCTGTCCACTTGTTCTATGTTCCCATGAATGTGAACTGGGGGGGGTAGACGTGTTGTTCACTACCTCTTCTGAAATCCACTATCATCTCTTTGGTCTTTTTTGCATTTAGTGATAGTGAATTCTGATCGCACCAGGAGGAGACTGCTGCTGTTTGTGGTTATGTTTGTTGTGTGCTAAGCGTTTGCATCCCAAATCTTCAGATTGCATCGTAGGTCGTTATCGAGAACAATGGCATGGAGTGGGAGATGCAATGGGAAAGCAATAAAAAAAAATAAAAAAAAAGTCTCGAAATATCAATTTTTTAAAATGAAGCACAACATTGAAAGTGCAAACTAATAATACAAAATCACTAAAAGAATTTGGGACTTTTTTTTGCTGCTCAAATATAGAGGGGAAAGAAAGGGATCATCAGTAGAGGAAAAGTAACTGTGTAAAGTAAGGGTCGAGGAAATTGCAGAGTTTTACCAGGATTTTCTCTAATTAAAGAACCATAAACACACACAAGTGCATCTCCCACTCCATGCCATTACTCCCGATAACGCCCTACGATGTAATCTGAAGATTTGCGATACAATCGCATCGACAATAACAAACATAACCACAAGCAGCAGCAGAGTCTCCTCCACCGAATAAAAGGCAGTTTCCAATAAAGTTTATAAGCAGAGTACCCTGCCATACCCACAGCTAATCAGGGGCACCTACTCTTTCTACGGGTGAGGGATAGGGGTGCTGTGAGTACCTGGTCGCTGCTGTAACTTCTTTCCTGCAGCCTACTAGCTGTCGCTCCAGATCGCACCACTCTAGCTCCGATCCGCCGCAGCATCTCGCAAGCGACTATCATTTTCCTGCGCGGAAAAGACTGCGCATGCGCAGAGTACACACCTCCCCAATCAATCTACCCATGCGCTGAGAGGACCTGGCACAGAGTTAAAGAGCTGCGCTTGATCAGTCTAGATCCCTTTCCCAGGGCTATTTAATGGGGCTGGGTTAGTGAGCGTGGGAGGATTTGTTTTGCATTTCTGGATAGAGTTTAATGAACCAGTAAATAAAGTAGGCGGTGGACGCATTTATATGAGTAGATAAGTCATGTTTATTTCTGCTCCTCCGGATAAAGGGAGGCACTGCTGGGGAATTTTGCTCCCTGTACCTTTATGAATGGGGACTCTAACCCCTTTTTACCATTATGAGTGGGAATTCTAACCCCTTTAATTTATTCTGGGGACTCTAACCCAGGGGTGGGCAATTAATTTTCCCAAGGGGCCGCATGAGAAATTAGGATGGTTTT
>WMED01014208.1:0-14108 GCA_019650415.1 Pipa parva | reverse complement strand
CCATAACTGTTCTACTACAGGTGTAGTTTGCATTGGTGTTGACAGATTATTCCCTAGTCTAAGGGGTGGAGATTCAGACAAGGCCCTCCTCAGATTGGAAACTCGCTGGATCTACAACCTGCGCTCAAAAACCCCCTGTGGTCTCAATGAGGAACTGAATTTCACATTATTTGTGTAAACAACTTACACTCCTCTTTTGGGTTTACTTACCTTCCTCCATAATTCGATTTTTCATTTAGTCCAAAAACATTTTTATTTTTTATTTATTTTTTTATTTTACATTTTTGTCATGCTAATTTTATGTTTTCTTCCATCTCCAGTTATTGGAAAACAAGTACCTATCTGTCATGGAAGAAACTTTTTTGAACTTTTTCCATCAAAAAAGTCTGGAAACAACTAAACATTATTTGGCCATTATAAATACATGTTTGTTAAAGGAGTTCGGAAACACAGCAACAAGCATTGTTTATTATGTACTGTCATTTACCCCCTTTTTTTTATTTATTTTTTTATTTTATTCAGATATGTGCATATGTACATATATATTTTTTCATTTGTCATTCTCATTATGCTATATATATTTATGTAAATTATGTTTTTGTGTCATCATTATACTATGTTTAGGTTTGTTTTTCGTTTTTTGTTTCTTTAATATTATTTTTACGATTAAGACCTGTGTTGTATATTTTTAAACAATTTGCAAAAGCACTGAATTGAATATTGTATTCACATTGTGCAATCTTTATTGCTAATTTAGTGTTTGCATTACTGTTTGGACATCCGGGTCTGTTACACAATCTCCCACGCATGTGCGGTAAACCTCCTACCACTAGGGACTCTACTGAGCACAATCTAATATTATACATTTACGTCATGACGTCATGTGGTGCGCAGACGCCGAGCGTCGCGCAATCACATGTTCTGAATTAACTTATCGGATACTAGGTATTTAAGGAGTGACTTCATACCCCACAAACAAGCCGCAGAATAAGCCTTTGGCGAAACGTGTCCGGCTTAACGGCGACAGCCTTCCACATTGGCGTCTCGGTCAACCGGTCTGTCTTGCAGGGTCACTTTCCTACATACATTCTCTGGTATGCGTTCAAACTTTTGTTAAATTACTTGACAATTTTTTTTTTGGCAACTTTATGTTACGTTTTTTGCTGATGCTTTTTTCCAGAACCAATTTTGGTTTGATGGTTTGATTTTTTCTTTCTTTTTATCTCAGCAGTAGAATGTATGGGTTACCTTCTTTTTGTACTTTCCCCTGCAACTATTATGTGTTCACAGCCGGATTTTTCTTTGGCCATTACATTTGATTTAATATAACAGGATATGCAAAACCTTTATTGTGTAAATATCCTTTGAGACGCCTAATGTGTTTTGTGTTTGTGTTGTGGTCACGCTGTATATACAGGGTGAACACGTTTTTTAAGTGTTTTTAATTTCATCACTCCACCTTTGTTTAATGTATTAATAAAGTTTTTTGTGTGTGCAGTATACTGGATGCTGTCTTCTTTTCTCTAATCCATATATATATATATATATATATATATATATATAATGAGTATTGCGTATTGCGCTATTTGTTGATACCTTTTTTTATTGGACCAACAGTCTTTTTAAATAAACAAGCTTTCGAGAGGTTAATTCTCTCTTCGTCAGGATCCAAACAATCAGAGGTGGGTAGAGTATTCAAAAATTTTACTCAAGTAAAAGTATTGTTACTTGAACCAAATATTACTCAAGTAAAAGTAGATAGTATGCATCCAAACATTTACTTGAGTATAAGTAAAAAAGTACTTAGATTATAACTTACTCAAGTAGTGAGTAAGTGCAGAGTACCATCTCCTGTCAATAAATTACACCATGGAGAATTGAATTACTGGAAACAATGACATAATGAGACTGAAAATAATTTGTTATAAATAAAAACCATAAAGGTGTGTGTATATATATATATATATATATATATATATATACATATATATATATATATATATATAATATATATATTAAAGTCGCGAAAATATTCTCATTATAAAGAGTAGCGCGTGGTGTAACGTAGTAAAAGTAGCTTTTTTCTCACCACAGATTCACCCAAGTAAAAGCCTTTCACATTTAAACTACTCTCAGAAGTACAATTTTTCCAAAAAATTCTAAAAGTAATGCATTACTCCCCACCTCTGCAAATATATAAATAAAATGTTATATAATATTTGGGTTTTACTTTGGCTTTTACATTATTCCTTTTAAAGGACCAGAAACTCACAAAAAGTAAATCTTTTTCCTTTAGGCAAGGTTCACACTAGCGTATGATGCGCAGCACTTCATACGTTAGTGTGAAAAAAAAAAATGGCTTAATGAAAGCCTATGTACTTACCAAGTTCTGGTCACACTAGCGTATGATGCGCATACACTGCAGGGGGAATTCATTATAGTCCGAAGTGAGGTGCAGAGTGTTCGCCTCACATCGGACTGACTGATCTGCGCTCACTGATGTCCTGCACGCGGACATCAGCGAGCGCATTAAAGGGTTTCCAGTCTCGGCGAGGCAAAGGAATCCCTTTAATGCGCTCACTGATATCCGCGTGCAGGCCTCGCCGAGACTGTAATCCCTTTAATGCGCTCGCTGATATCCACGTGCAGGCCTCGCCGAGACTGTAATACCTTTAATGCGCTCGCTGATATCTGCGTGCAGGCCTCGCCGAGACTGGAATCCCTTTAATGCGCTCGCTGATATCTGCGTGCAGGCCTCGCCGAGACTGGAATCCCTTTAATGCGCTCGCTGATGTCCATGTGCAGGACATCAGTGAGCGCAGATCAGTCAGTCCAAAGTGAGGCGAACACTCCGCACCTCACTTCGGACTATCCTGAATTCCCCTCTGCGTACGGAACGCTGTTGCATTTTGGCTGGCGTATGATACACTGCACACAAAATGCGGCCAGATAGGAAGAGCTGTGAACGCTGAGGGAGGGTTCAAACTGTTGCTGGTAAGTACAATAGAAAAATACACCAGAGCATATATATATTTTTTTTTCACACTAGCTTATAATGCACTGCGCAACTTACGCTAAAGTGAACCTAGCCTTAGGTTGTTAGGACATTAATTCCCAAGCTTTTATAATGTTCTGATAAACATTGTATCATTTTTGTTACCTTGCTTCTTCCTTTCTAATTGTAGTTATCTTCCATTACTGGTACTTGTATAAACAAACCCCTGTGCAATCAGTCTCAGAGAAGTTTTCTATTGAATTATAGATAATACAGATTCATGGCTTTGGTTACATAGCACCACTAAGTAAAATTAATGTTCATCAAAAATACATTTTATCCGTAATTTACAGGAAGTAAATGTATAGGAAGTGTCAGTTACCACAATTTTAAATTAAAAATGAACCTTTTTTTCATTACTTTTCATTATTTTTTGGTGTTATTGTGATTCTTGTATAAGCAATAAGCCAGGCTATGCAATGAAAACCTGCTGGATTAAAAATCAAATTGATGTCAAAAGAGAGACATACAGAGAAACACAAATTGTAAGTTTTACCCTTATATTTGATGAATAAATGGGGAATTCTCCTAAAGTTGGTTGAGCAGTCTTGCATTTGATGTCCTTTAAAAGCATGTATGGCAAATGCTGGAGTCTGTTTGGAAGTAGCTGTTCCTGGGATTTTTCCGTACAGATATGTACCAGAAATTTCCTTTATTTTCAGGTTTCACTGACCAAAAGAAGAGGTTCTTCTGAAGATTAATATTTTAATATATGATTTTTAATATTTAAAAATGTTATCTTTGCTGAGCATGTAATCTCACTGGTGGTCTCATGCTTCCTTCTTCCATATGACAAAGATTTATTAATTTCTTTAATGCTGCAACTTGATATACTTCATACACCATAGACCTGCAACTGCTATTGAATTAAAATTGCCAAAACCATTCAACAACTAGAATGGAATTGGAGAGTTCTAGTTCAACATCAACTGAGTGGGACATGTCCGAATGAAATTAATTCAGTGATCCTCAAGCTGTTACTTTTCAGTCATTCCTATCATATTGATGACAGATTTGAATAATCTTCTATCTTTTTTTTCTCTCTTTTGTAACGATGTAAATTAATTTCTCATTCATCCAGTCACCAGGGGGCAGTATGTCCTAGCTTTGTGATTTGTACTTGGAATGCACAGGGGCTGCAGGTCAAAAGCCATGGCATGACCTTGTACCGTGTTAAAGCAGACCTCTGTTACAGTGTACACAAACACTGCTTCCCTGTGACACTAAAAACCTGCCACCAGTTAGCTTCCAAATCAGTAAAATGTGTCACTTTGACAGGTATCTCCCCTATCAAAATCCAGACAGCTGCTTTGCGATGACAGAACTTGCAAACAATCCTGGTCTTGACCAGGTCAAATGCATTCCTTTCCTGCAGTTGCTTGTCTAACTTGGAAAGAGTTTTAATGGTAAGCATTGTTATTCTATCAGGATTCCACTCTGCATGTATGAAAAGGGGGTGCAGCGTGCTACGCATTCAGAGATTGGCAGCATTACATGAGCACAGAATGGGTTAATAAATCTAAAGCACACATAAAACTTTGTGATCACGATAGGGAGTCTATGTTCCCTTGTCGGGTCTAATCTATCTGCTTCGAAATTGCTTACTGAAAGTTTGAAAAGCCAGTGCTGAGTGCAAACCTAAAAAATGTATTTCTTTCTTTCAGAAAGTAGTAATCTGAGCATTTTAGCAGGTGGCTTTAATTACTCATCTCGTAGTATATAACTTTTTTTTTTTTTTTTTGCTTTTGTATTTTCCCCCTCTCTAGCAGAGCAATAACTATCCCGTTTCTGTGTTTGCCGACTATAGCAAGTGAAAAGAGTTTAGGAAACCCCGACTATAGTAAATGGAAAAATATCGGAATATCAGACTACGTAAAGACAAATAATAAAGCACAAACAATTAAGTGTATGGTTCCTAATCTTCGTAAGGTTTATAAAGTAGTATTTTTTACAATAACAATATAGGTAATACCAATAACAAAATAATAACCAATAATAAAAATACCCTTTTTTGAAGTTATTCAAATACAGCCCTTGTAAAAAAATTATGTTTGAAGTTAAATTCATAAATTCAATTGCTGTCTGTTTCTATTCTACCAATAGCAGCCATGTTGTTAAACACAGACCTCACCCAGTCCTATTGTTTGCATTGCTGTTTTATATAATACATATTCAGGAAGTGTATCCTAAAGCCCAATTTGCAAAGCTAAATCTCTTAAGGGGGAATTCAGGAAACAGCGAAGTTCCCTTGCGTTGCTTCTCATCAATTCACGGAGTCGGGTACGTGCTCCCTGGTCTCCTGCAAGCGGAGATCAGCGAACGCTTTAAAGGTACTTCGGCTCACCTCGCGACCACTCAAGTCGCCTTGCCAAGCCTAAGTACCTTTAAAGTGTTTGCTGATCTCCGCTTGCAGGAGACCAGGGAGCGACTCGGCAAACTGATGAGAAGCATTGCAAGGGAACTTCGCTGTTTCCTGAATTACCCCTTTATTATCTACAGACAATTTATAAAGAGATTCTGAAAGCAGAGATTGAATATATTGTAACTATACATTTATTTCAGACATTTTTATTTTTTGGTGGTGCTGTTCTTTTAAACATCTTGCAGGCTCATTGTAGCGTAAATTGGTTGCAAAATGTGGATTTAAAAAAAAATTTATTTGCGAGGTCACAGTGCTGAATACCAAACCTATAATATTGTAAAGAGAGGCTGAAATTCATGGATTCCAGTGGTGTTTTTAGCAGAAAAGCTGTCTAGGGACGCTGGAGGTCCAAAGGTTAAACATTGCATTTGAAACATTTTAGAACTTGATTGGAAGTGGTCTTAAAGCAAATGTGATCTAGTCTTGCAGATGCCTAACTTTCAGGCAAGGACACAGAAAAGGCTGAGTATGGGCAGCCAAGCCTGTCATCGTCTGGGCTACTTTACCCTAATCCTGATTCTTCAGGCTATACAGAGCAGTGATGAAATGTGTAGCTGCTGCTGAAATCTCCGTATCAGTTACCCATTTCCTCTGCTCATGCCTGTGCTTCTGCTTATCAAAGTGAGGAATTCATGTGGCACAAATTAGAGGGCTGTACGAAAGGAGCGTGTGAGTGGTACTCCTGTTACCAGCTACAAGAGCTGCCAAAGATTCAGTCCCGGTCTCTTGGCAGAACATCTCTCTTAGATCGCAAGCTCTTTGTCTCCTAAATTGATGGCTTGCAGTTTTCCTAATAGAATAGCTTTTTAAACACTGTCATTTATAAGTAAAAAAAAAAATAAGAACAGTGCTTATAACATATTGCAATATTGTGTGTTTATTTACTTATATGGTTCCATAAATATACGCAGAACTTTACGAGATTGTGATAAACGTAAGGTATTAAGAAATCAGTAATCACTGAAATAAAAATTCTAGTAAAGTTTAACTGTGTCTTTACATAGATTCCCGCTCGTGATGACTTGATGGTTGGAGACTGTGGAGATTGTCTACCAGCCAGCGTGCTCCAGGTAGTGTAAGGAAGGAAAGCCTAGTGTAGATGGGGGTTATTGGCAGTCTGTAAGGAGGGGAGATTTAGGGGGTAATTCAGGAAAGAACGAAGCTTCTCATCAGTTCACCGAGACGGGTACGTGCTCCCTGGTCTCCTGCAAGTGGAGATCAGCGAATGCTTTAAAGGTACTTCGGCTCACCTTGCGACCACTTGAGTCGCCTCGCCGAAGTACCTTTAAAGCATTCGCTGATCTCCACTTGCAGGAGACCAGGGAGCGTGTACCCGTCTCGGCAAACTGATGAGAAGCATCGCAATGTAACTTCGTTCTTTCCTGAATTACCACCTTAAACATGAGGTGAGAGGGAGTGAGAAAGATCATGGGAAGTGAGGAGAGTGGCTTAATCTTTTCCTAACCAATAAAATTTCCTGTTCCTCCCATTGAAATCCTAATATTTTTGGCAAAAAAAGTGAAATTAGACGTTTCATGCAATATCAGTGAATTTTATCAAAGAAATTATCAGCACTCGCTTCATTACTTCGACCACACTCAAACGTTTGCATTTTGCTTCTCTAGCCATTTTTGTCTCAAAAATCAACAAGAAACCGAAAGTGGGTCAGGCCAAAGATCATTCAAATAAGTGGCCACCATTGGCTGCCAAAAATAGCTCTATGCATAAATCCATTTCTGCTATGTTTATACAAGGGACTTTCCACATATTGTCCCTCCGGAAGGGACTTAGGATAGAGAAATACGTCTGTAATATTGATGTCACCTGCCAGGGGACCAAGGATTGGAACGGAATTTTTTAGAATGTCCCCCTCTAGGGGACACAGGATTGGAAAAGGTTAAGGCGTGATGAATGTTATAAAGCAAATGTATACCCTATGATGCAGTTATAGGCATTTTACTAGTTATATAAAGACTGTTTAATTATTGTTAGAGCTTTAATTTCCATTCGCATATTGATTCTAAAGCTTCTTGTGTTCCTCAACACATCACCTCAGTCTTCTGCTGTCCCTTCATTTTAAGGGTGCCTATGATGGCCACAGAAATAAGTATACCTACTGTTTACAAAAAGGGGTAGGTTGATTATTTTTATTTTGAAGCTTTAATACTTTCCCAAAGTCAGGATTGTTTTCAAGTGACTGAGCAGGGTCTACCTTCTGCTCTGGGAACCTAGATATTCTCCTTGTCCTTTAGTCTATAAAGGCGCGGAGCATTTTTCATGCACCGTTTTGTGTTGAGTTTGGATGGGACAAGGAGCGCCTACCGTATGACCTGTGCCATAATAGCAATTTGGATTCATTTCCTGTAACTGCCTTTAGACCCGCAATCCAATGTCAGCACAAACCCACTGACTTGCAGGTGAGAAACAAAGCCAAACTGCTGACTTCCTTGCGACATTGTTCCTGACGGGAATTCGCCAGCCCATCACAGTAATCCAAATAACTAGAGTGGTCAATGTGATAGACCACTCAGATCATGAACATTATTTGAGTGTACATGCTCAAAAAACTGTTATTTCATTAGTAATTTAGATTTGGATATCCTTTCTCAATCTGTCAGGGGGAACAGTGCTGCCATTAGTAATATCACTTGCATACTGCCTTCTTATTGGCTGTGCGCCAGGGACACAGGGTCCAGCTATCAGGTGGTTGGGGGAGGCCTGACGGATTGGAGTCCTTGGGACACTTGGGGGCAGGGGGGATGTGTATACTTACATTTATATATCCTGTCTCTAAAATGGACAATGCATAAAACCATTAAAGGGGAAGTATCCATTCCCGAATAAGCATTTTACATCCCTGTCCTGATATCTTGGAACAGAGGGCCAAGCATGCTCAATAGAAATCCTTGTGTAACCAACACAAACTTGATTCTTAAAATAAGAAAATATTGTATCTTTATTTATGCCACAAGTACAGAATTTTCTGGACAACTGTGCAGCTTGCTTTTGTATACCTGTATATACTATAGAGCAGTTCTCATCAATTGCAATAGTCTTTAAATGTTACTAAAACTCTACCCTGGGGTAAAGGTTTCTCTAACTGCAACATAAGAATTCAGGAGGTAATAAGCAGGAAAACGAAAAAGAATGCAAAATCTAATGTGGAAAAATGTTTGTTTTAGAACAGATAATGAAACATAAGAAATATATTTGACTTAACATATTTAATTGTACAGTATTTTACAAACTATCGCTTTGTACTTTAACAAGAGTATAGGGCGATGTGGGTTTTGTGTACAATGAAATAAGTTTGAGGCTATGTAGGGGGTTTCTTATTAGAAGCAAAGGATCAGGGAAAAAAAAAACAAAACCCTCCTGTCTAGTACCTGATGTTCGTCTATAAAGAAATCAAATCCCCAGTGTGGTACAGATCTTTGTGTTTGAGTGAAAGGCTGCAGTGTCGCCAGCCTGTCCTGTCTCCCAGCCGAGCTCGCTTGTTTAAAACAATGAGCGCATTGAGGCCTAACTCGTGTTTTCAGTTATTAAGAAAACAGCCGTCTGTCTCTACTCGTGACTTTAATCTTCAGGAGTCTTTATTTCTGATGTACTAATGCCCCCTCTCTCTCCTTACGACAAAACTATCCTGACTCGTTTCTTTTTTTTTTTTTTTAATCTATTGTTTAGGAAAAGTTGGGGAAATGGGAATGAAGGGGAACTGACAAGTGTCGTTGCATTAGAGATCCCTTTTAATTCTTACAGGAGCCAAGCATGAACCCTATAAGGCACCGTCTGCATTTTTATAGGCATGAAAGCATTTTGGGGTTGTTTTTTTTTTTTGTGATTTATACTTCAGCTTGTCTGCTGGAGGATGCATGAGAATTGTGGTTTGGCAAGACTGGAGGTGACACAGAATTGCACCACTGGTTTAATTTTAAATTTATATATTCTCTCCAGTGATTAAAAGATCAATAGTTTGGGGTAATGCAGAAATGCATTTACCCAGATCACTGCCATGGCGGAGAGATTTTTTAGCACACGCGGTATTGGTTGGTAAAGCCAGTGCATTCTAAAGTGTTCATACAAAAGTGGCCACTGTTTAATTAAATTTAAAGGGACAGTCATGCCAAAAAAATAAAATGGTTTCCTGTACATTTCTACTATATGCTTAATGTGTACTTTCTTCTAAATAGATTTACATTCAAAGTGTTGGGCTTTTTGGGGCAAATCCTGAATTTGTATTATCCAACATTTCATTGAATACTTTGAAACAGTGGCCCCCAACCTTTGCTGGATCAGGGACCAGTTCCCCTCCCCTCCAAACAAAAGTTTGATGGGCTGGGGCAGCAAGTGTTGCCAGCCTCATGAAGGTGACGCATTTCAAGTTTGCGCATTACCACCGTGCAGCCCAGTACCAAGGACCCCATTTACTGGTGGATGAGGACCCCTGCCTTGGAACAATGCAGGTGACTGTTTATGCAAAAGATGAAAACAATCAGAAATCATGTTCAAAGAGAACACTTTGACAAATACTCTGTCGGATTACCTGCAATACCAATGTAGATGGGAGTTTTCTCCTTGTGGTGTTACTGGTTCTTTAAAGAATATTTTGTATATATAACTTCTTAGACGTCCAACAGTGTCCATCTTACAGCTCATTGTCTGTCATTGAACTGCAAATCCCAGCATGCCAAATTCCTCTAGTTGCAAAATTATTAAAGGAGAACTAAAGTATTAAAAATATGCACTATTACTGCTACTACTATTTTTTTTTTTCTTTTAAGTAGCAGTTATAGGGTAATGAACTGACCCTTTATGTTACTGGATCTTGTTATCCTTCCATCTGTATATGTAAGTCTTCCTCCTATTTTAAACTCTATGGGGCAGGGGCCTCCATCCTATTGTTTCAGTCATGGCTTGGCACTTGATTGTATATTCTTGATTGTTTGTTTGTAATTTACTTCACTTGTTCTTTTTTAGGCACTTTCCCATGTCTGTATTATAATTGTATTCTTTAAGCACTGCATAACCTAGTTGTGGTTTATAAATAAAAAAATATATATACATACAAACTGATTTTAGGGATGAGAATCTGGTTCCTGATGAGTAATTGCCCTAGTTAAAGGTCAGAAACATTTGTTGAATATATTCATGTATATGGTGTCAGGAGCAGCGCAGCCAGTTTGTTTCGTTGGTTTGAGATTAATGACCCCCCCCCCCCTTTACTTGTGCTATCCAGTTTTACTTCCTGCTTATAGATCACATGAAAAAACAGCACTGTGCTTTGGCCAATTATCTATCTGAAATCAATATGGCGGCAAATGCTATTTCTGTACTAAACATAGGGGGTTTATGGCGGCTGGAGTTGCAGTGCCATGATATATGCCGTTCTGTGTTTATTGCAGGGTTCTTTCCGTGCTACTTTCAGAAGTTAGAAAAAAAACTTTTTCACTTTGGTAACAATTAAATGTTATCTATAGATCAATTTCAAACAATGGCACCAGGAAGTCTTAGCTGGGTTATTACTGCAACAGCTCTGTCTGCAACTAGAAAAAAAGAGAATGCAACACAAAAGTGTTTTAATAACTGCCAGGTCAATATATAAAATGAATATTTTTGCTTTTTGGGATTACTGACCCTTTGATGGCAGATTTCCAAGACTTGTGTCAGAATACAAGCTTTTTAGAGGCCTGGCTATATCTGTGCATTGTGGCTATAGCCTGTGCTTGCCTCCCTGGTCTATACTAGACATGTCTATAATGTTAGATCTTACATGGGCACTGCAGTGTAAGCATCGTTTCTATATTCCTCTTTGTCACGCTAGATTATATTAACCATTAATGGGCAAGCAGATTTGAAATATACATTTTTTTTTTCTAATGTTCACATCCATGTTGTAAATCCTTCTTTCATTTTATATAACAAGTTGGGAAACCTTTCCTTCCGATTTTGTCATTCTCCCAGCGATATGGCGGCACTCGAAAAGCTTTACTTTTCCTTTTTTTTTGTTAGAAGCACTTGAGATTTTTATAGTGCACATGCATTACAAGTTGCTTCTTTTTCCTTCTAAGGTCCTTTAATTAAAGAAAATTTAAAATTGCAATTTGGATTTGGAAGATGAGTTATTCCTATGCCATACTTGTACAAATGTAATATTTGTAGTTAAATGTCTGTTTTTTTTTAAATTGGCTTTTGTTACTTCTTTCTCTGCTGGTTTCAACAAAATTGAACTTTCTGGGGCGCTACGTGAATATGTAAAGTTCCATAGGAAACAATAGGACTTGGAAATGTTATAAAAACTCTGATCTAGGTGGAAGATTCCTGCACAAGAGGACATGAGTAGAATAAGTGGATTAGCAGTATGTGACCCATTTTATAATGTTCACTGGGCCCTTACCACCACAGTAATTTTGTAGATGATGACCTGTTTTGTGCAGTTGAGGGAGGTATTACCCTTTTCTCCCATGGACCCTCCCCAGACTTTATGTTATGTATACCCCTGGAATACTGGAATGAAAGGATAATGAAAGATACAAAATATTAACAGTGTATTAGAAAATTGTTTTGTGTTGGCATAAATAATATTTAAATAAATTGGTTTTGTCTTTCTGTGCCTTTAAAAACGGACACTAAACTGCGCATAACATATCTTGTGTATTTGTAGGGCTTACTGTGCACATTTAAATGAACCTAACTAACAATGCACCCCTGTGAGTTTAGTTTCTCAATATACAGTATGCATGGCAAAGCGCCTCACTTTCTTTTAGCTAGAAGCTTCTATAACTCTGGTTTATGCTCCTCCCATCTCTGGAGTCCTGGACACAGAAACATTTTTTTTTTTTTAAGGCTATAATCACAGTATCTGTTTAAAGACTGAACACCTTGTTTTTTTTTTTTTCCACAGTGCAGAGTGCCCAGATGTAACAATCTTGAAATGTTACAAAAACTGCATGAAGGATTCTATTTAATTGATAACAGGAGAATAAAATATTGATGTAGGTAATAGGTAGGGAAAAAAATAATATATTAGAAAAAATTATTTCTTTTGGGATGAATACAGTAAGGTCAGGTTAAGTAAATTGTGAAAGTAAAATGATCTGCATTTATCAACATTTGGGGGGTTATTCTCTAAAGTTATAATTGTCACATAAAGGTGTGAATTCGCCAGCTAAAGAAGGACACAATAGACTGCTACTGTCATGTCTTTATAGTGAAAATATTGTCGCATTCGCAACTTTACAATTGTCGCAGTCACAGATTTGCTATGGGAATCCGCTGTTTGAGAATTCGACAGTCAAATTCGGACTTTAGAGAATAACCCCCCTTGGCCTTCTAAATAGACAATTACACCTAATACAGAGTTTCGCCAAGCATGGAAGAATACATCCTATATATATAACTTTGTTTAACACAAGTAAAATAAGTTTATTTATTAATCTTCATTATCCAATAAAAATAAAAAGAGCATGTCCGTTTAAACAGTGTCATCAAACCAGCCAGATGAATGAGTTTAAACCGCACAAAGTCACTGTGCGTGACCCATAAATAATAATCGGAAGTATTTAATTTTCCAACATAATTTACCATTGCTCTGCTAATTTAGGCTAAACTTTACCCCTTAATTCTCATCGAACTGAATGGTTGACCTTCTCAAGTAATCAAGGTGTGTTTTATGCTCTCCAAACAATTTAGGGGGTTAACTCACAAGTCTTCAAAAACTCGGAAACCTAATTATAAGCCCAAGGAGAGCTATCTCTTCTGTAGTGTTAAAACAAGCACTCATCTTCCAGAAAGTCACACGCACTAAATAAACTTAAAAGATGTGTTTTTCATTTCTTGCAAAAGCATTAAATCAAATTACATCCGAAGGCTAAAGGGGGTTATCTTATTTTTTTTCATGTTTATTTCTTTGTATGAAATTCTGTATTTTGGTTTGGCAGGATGCCTGGGTACATATAAAATGCACAGCTTGAATCTTCTTCAAGAATCACAAAATATTGGCTCGGTGATAATTATTTTCTACACCGATTTTTAGTTTTTTCTTTTAGAATAACAAAATGACCTAACCTATCAGTTTTCTTTCTTTATTTTCCTGTATTTTTTAAAAATAACTTTGCAGTTCTTAAGTAGTATTTTTCTCTCTGAACTAAAGAAAGGTTAAGAAATCTAAAGGGAGAATATATATTTAAAACAAAATGATTATTTTTATACTTAATATATATTCTGAATGTATTTTATTTGTTTTATTTCAAGGGTTACTTTTATCTCACTTTTTTAATTTTTTTAATTTTTTTTTTATTTCCCATTTATTCTCATACACCTATAATTACCTGTCAGGACATGGCAGGCCCACTTAAAGAAGTTATATAGGACAATGGGACAACTAAGGGGGTTATTCACTAAGGTGTGAATTCGACTGTCGAATAGCAAATCCGCGCCTGCGACAATTTCCCCATTTGTAAAGTTGCGGCTGTGACAATATTCCCATTATAAAGATGTGACTGCGACAGCAGCAGTCTATTGCGACTGTCTTTAGCTGGCGAATTCGGACTTTAGTGAATAACCGCCTAAATATCAGACTCTAGAACAGGGGTCTCAAACTTGCAGCCCGTGGGACGCTAGTTTGCGGCCCCC
>WMED01014206.1:0-14108 GCA_019650415.1 Pipa parva | reverse complement strand
GCGCATTATACGCTGTGTGTGATCGCAATTGTAAATTCCCATTGAAAATAATGTAGTCACTGAAAATTCGCTGTGCTCTGTGCGCTCAAAGAAATAGAGCAAGCAGCGTTCTAGCGGAATACGCTGCGCATTATATGCTAGTGTGAACACTTTTCTTACATTTACATTGTTTTTCTACGTATTTTCGCTGACGTCTATTCAGAGCGTATTTTTGCCGGAGGGTTTTTTTTATAATACGCTGCGCATAATACACTAGTGTGAACCTAGCCTAAGGACCCCTAGAGACAGCTCACAGTCTTAGCGGGAATAAAGATATTTGCAGCCATGTGACAATAGTCATAATAGCTGAGAGAGAAAAAAAAGAATATGTTTAAAAAATTTATCAGGAAAATAAACATTCTTCCATTTTATCTGAAAACATTTTATCTAAAAAATGATCACTTTTATTTTCATGTTAATATTCTCTAATTAAAAAATAAAAGGATTCAACGTAGCATACTGGCTTTATTTACAGAAAGTCACAAAGAGTCACATAAACATTTGTGGCAGATCTTTTTAAACTATTATTTTGTAAATATTTGTGAGGACTTCCTGTCTAGTTAGATATTCAGCTTCAGTCTGGTTTCTAGGTTCAGTTGTCCTTGCAATAAGGCAGTGGTTATTCACTAAGGTGCGAATTCGACTGTCGAATTCTCAAACAGCGGATTCCCATAGCAAATCCGCGACAATTTCCCCATGATAAAGTCGCAACAATTTTTTAAAGTTAAGATTGCCACACTTTCCCCATAATAAAGTCGTGACTGCAACAATATTTTCATTGTAAAGATGCGACTGTGACAGTAGCTGCCTATTGCGACTGTCTTCATCTGGCAAATTCACACCTATACACAACAATTCGAACTCTAGTGAATAACCCCCTGATAGCGATATGGGGATGTACTGTATATTTGCTTAAGTCAATGTTTTGACTGATGAAATGTTTAGATTAGGGGAATTTATATAAAGTTCAACCTGTAATTCTTTGAAGGATATGAACATGGACAGAGACGTAGTATACAAATAAAGGGGTTATTCACTAAGGTGCGAATTTGACTGTCGAATTCTGAAACAGCGGATTGCCATAGCAAATCCACGACTGTGACAATTTCCCTATTGTAAAGTCACGTGACATTTCTAGTTGTTGAATATCATTAATTTAAATAAGACCATATACTCTTATCAGTTTGACCATCTTTGACGATTTACAAAGCCGGTTAGAATGTTTACCTAATTTAGGCTGGCAAACACCCATTAATCCCTATGGTTAAACCCTATGGAGCAGGTACAGTCACTTTGCCACATGTGGATGTCTTTTTGTATAGAAAAAGATTGTCAATATCAGTAATGAATACCCATTTTTATTGTCTATATAAATCAACAAAACAGAAAATAATGGTGACAATACAGCAAAATGTGCTAAAAGGAGGCAAAGCAAGTTGAAATGGATGGAATATGTCGAAATTACATTTATACATTCCCCCCATTATTAGTTCAAAGATTCAATAAGGGTACGCAATATTGGGTACATTTACTAAAGTTAAAATGTCGTGCAGGAGAAACAGACTATTTTTAACAATATCACTGTTTTTACTAAGCTGTTCAAATACATTTTATCACACCAAAAATAATCACCTGCCTGTCTTAAACCCATTATTCCCTAAGGAGTTGGACCTGTCTCTTAGCCACAGTTGAAAAAAGATTCTGTATTGAAAAAGGATATTGTTCTGTAATGAATGAAACCCTCATAGAAAAACAAGGCAAAATGTTCCCCATGTCAACAATTGACATTTATCAATAATGATTTTTTTGTTTTGTTTTGTTGGGGAAACATTTTTATTGATCCTTATAAACCAGGAATAAAGTACAGGGAAATAAAAACATTGACCGCGGAACAAGGTGAAACTAGTCAATATGGTCGAAATGGTCTTAGAAATTGTTTTTTGTTTTTTTTTTCAGTTTAGCTTACATTAATGACAATAGTTTTAATAAATCAGATATAATTGTGATTTCATAGAAGGTGTAGTGGACATTCGTAATGGAATAGATACGAATTTTAATGTTATATAAGATAGATGCAAAAATAAAATATTATTTTATCTGCAAATCAGAATGTGAAAACAATGAGGTTTTATTGAATTTTTTGGGCTGTGAAAAGTGTACTGTGTTCTCAAACATACAATTTAACTCTTTTTTCTTAAACTAATTTTTATCTTTGAATTCAATAAAAAAACAGTATTTAAATTCAGTACAGATCAAGAACAAAGCTCACAAAAACCCTTAATATTTTCGGGTGAACCTAGTGGGTCAGATATTTATAAATTTAAGTTTCTTTTTTACATTGTTTAAAACTAACTTTATTTAAAATAAACAAACATCTGCAAACCTGTTTTTTTTTATTATTATTATTTTCACTGAGGACGGTTGGCTATGTCGGCGCCTTATTCATTTTATATATTTTTCAAGGAAGTCAATATTTTGTTGTTTTACAAATCAAATCAAAATGCCAAATTTTCTTCATGACTATTCTGACATTTTAGCAAATTCTTTTTATTGCTTTTCTGTTAGCACATTATAGTGATAATTGATGCAGTGCTTAGAAAGTCCATTTACTCTGAATCCCTTAAAAACCTCTCAAACCAATATGGCATCTCATCAGTGCAACGCAGGCGTTTTCAAATCCAAGTAGTTTCAAATAACACAAGAACAGGTTGAAAAAATATCCCAATATATCAACATTTTTTTTTTTTATCTTTATGTTCTAGACACCAATTAAAAATATGGCAAACCAAATGCATTTTCTTGAGATAATGTTTTCTAAGAGGCTAATTCAGGCACAACAGTAGTTCGTCTTAATGTAAAATGTATTCCTCATCTTTCTTCTCTATGAGACAGTCACAAGTGATACATCTTTTGGAGGTGTCATGATAATCTAGGTCATCCCTATTGTCAACCTTCTTAAATAGTACCTGTCCTTAGTCACAATTTATGTTAAAAAGACATTACAGTAAGCTTTTAATAGGATGAAGAATTAAACATTACGCTGTTATCTGGAGATGATATATCTTAGAATATAAATGGAAACACAGAACACATTTAATTAGTTTTGCAACAGTCAAATTGGCCTATGGTGGTTACCACTGCTCTTTACCTCAATATTAAAAGAAATTGAACGCCAGGACGTTATTAATGTATTTTCGCTAGATATCAGCTTGACCCACAACTATAATATTCATCAAGCATAAACTGCACTGTAGACTTAATTAAACCATATCCCAAACTGCAGTGCAATACAATTTGCAAATGAAGAGGAGTGTTATTTAAATATTAAAGAACTATCAAACTACTTCACTGCTATGAAATCTGATCCTCCCAGAAAATCACACAATCGCATAATTATTTGTCCAAAATAGTTTTTTTGTGTGGCATTTCTATTCTGTACACTAGAGTTGTAGTCTTGTTTTTAAAGGTGATTACGGGGATTCTGTCAATTGAAATGACATTTATAAACCACTAATTTACTAAGACCGTTTCAACCTATTCAATATGTTTCCCTTTGTATAAATGCTTTTTTGACTTTTTATTCAATTCACCTGATTTTTCTATTCTGATGATATAGATAGGATCGAAAAGAAATTGTTGCTATAGAGTAAAAATTGATATTGATGACGATGATGCTTTGTCCATTCAATCGAGGCCGACTTTCAGTCATTTTATGAATCATCGTTCTTTATGTTTTCCAATCTTTAACTGCTTCTTTCAGCTCTTTCATGGGCATGTTTGTGTCAGCCTTGATTGTGTCTATCCAGTGAGTTCTTTGGTGTATCTTCTTCTTGACCCACTGGCTAGGCTGAGTATTAATGTTGTTTCCAGAGAATTAACTCGCATGATGTTTTCAAAGTATGAGAGCCCTTGCTTGGAGATTTATTTTTGGTTTGACATGTTCTAGGATTATTTTGTTTGTGACCATTGATGTCCATGGTATGTGCAACATTTGTCTTCACCACCATAGTTTGAAGGCGTTGATTTTTTTCTGTCTGCCTTCTTGAGTGTCCAGCTTTTGCATGCATATGTGAAGATCGGGAAAATTATTGCATTGACAATACGGATCTTTGTTGCGATGCTAATATCTTTGCATTTCCATATATTTGCCATTCCTTGCATTACATTGCATTGCCAAGTACAATTCTTCTTATGATTTCTGTCCCTGATTCATTGCTGTGGTCAATCTTGGATCCGAGGAAGAGGAAATTTTTCACCAATTCAATTTTTTTTATTATTGTCTAATAGGTAACAGCTATATGCCGGTCCCAAGCCCAGATAAATGGAGAGGGGTTGAGATAGCAATGACAAACTACTCCACTAGAAGTGTCAAAATATTTTATGAATCACAACCAAACGCTTTCTAAAATAGTGCTGGAAGGTAGATCCCCTGGACCGGAAGGCTTCCTACAAGCTGATATTGATAAACATTGTTTAATTGAAACTGAATCTCTTTGCAGTGTTTTCAAAACGTTTCCCTATACATTTTATATTGATATTGACATTCTTTTTGAATGGAAAAACTAAAATGATTATGGTTAAATGCCAGAACCAAGGGGGTTATTCACTAAAGTCCGAATTGTTGCGTATTGGTGCAAATTCGCCAGATAAAGACAGTCTCAATAGGCTGCTACTGTCGCAGTCGCATCTTTATAATGAGAATATTGTCGCAGTCGTGACTTTATTATGGAAAAATTGTCGCAACTTTACAATGGGGAAATTGTTGTAGATTTGCTATGGGAATCCGCTGTTTGAGGATTCGACAGTCAAATTTGCACCTTAGTGAATAACCCCCACAACCCCCATATCCATAGAAAACAATTGGTTTTCTCTAGTCTTTAGCAGGCAAACATTTTTGGTTTAAAAGAATTTGAAGGAAGAGCTTAGTAAATAGGCAAAAATGTTGAAATCAAAAAAATTACCACTATTTTCAATCCTGTTATAGAGTAAAAAAAAAAAATTGTTCGTTTTCTTAAATATACCACATAGTATTAAAAACAGAAACCTATATACACATATCCAAAACCCTTATGTAAGTAAAATTAGCAATATATTAAGAAGGTTGAAGGCATGAAACATCCAGCAGATGAACTATGTCATTCACACCACAAAGAAATGCGCCTTCATGTCAACTCATGGGAACACATTCATTTTTGGGTCAGTATGAAATATGCTAATATGAAAATATCCCCTGTGACAGGTCTACCTTAAACAGCTAATTTTTAAACACTAATAAACTTTTACTGATAAAGAAAATATTGACCTTTCGTAGAGGAATTTGTCAAATTTAGGACTGGATTCTAATTTACTGCACATTTTTGTGACAAATTCAAAGACAGCCGCATTGCTCTATTTATTTTCATACCGATAAAAGCAGCTGATTTGACGCTGGCATATAGATGAGTTAAATATAAATTTATAGAAAAAAAGACTCAATTCACAATGAAGCCGTATGAAAGGAAATGTGTGTTTTGTACTGAATGTACTACAATTACAGAAAGAAATGGGAAGGTTTTATTGTAAGATATATTTGTGAAGTGTAAGGTACAGCGCCCAGGCGTTAATAAGTTGTCAATTGATAATAATGATGGACACAATATTCAAAGAATGCATAAAGACAGTATGTTAATTAAACCGTTTTGACCTTTTTTTTTTCACCCAAAAAGTTCACTGTGAATCAATGTCCAGGTTTGTTATGTTTGTCCTGCGCTTAACCAGATGAGGTGATCTGCCCCAATCTCCTCTTAAGCAGTAAAATGATCCGAATTAAGATTCCAGTCAGCCAGAATCCGTATGGTAGCGCTGGATGGATATATGAAATGAAAAGAGAGGAGAGAATATCTCCCCTAGTGTGATACCGTTGGTTTCAATTGTGCATAAATGTGATTGTGCACGTGAGGTATATACACATCAGGTGGTACACACTGTTAATGTGCAAGCACTGTTGTCAATGTGTGAATCTTGGACGTGCTTAAGTATTCCAAAAATATATACAAGAAATGATTAAAGTATATATTTAAAGTGAACGAAACGCATCATGTGACGTCAGCGACGTCTGACGTCAGCGCGCACACCAGGAAGTGCGGCTGCAATTAAAAAGCCCTTAGAGAGACGGCTGCACAGAGAACCATAGCGTTTTTTTAATTATCTCCTGAAGAAGTCGATAGTGATTCAACGAAACGCGTGTATATACCTCACGTGCACAATCACATTTATGCACAATTGAAACCAACAGTATCACACTAGGGGAGATATTCTCTCCTCTCTTTTCATTTCATATATCCATCCAGCGCTACCATATGGATTCTGGCTGACTGGAATCTTAATTCGGATCATTTTATTGTAAGATATATACAGATACAACATGTTTAGCCCGGGGAACCTCCTCGGTAATATAGACATAATAAATAGGAGTTGTTGAATGAGAGTTAGTTCAACCCAGCATTCAGGTATGACTCCGATTGAACGAAATTTATAAAGCTTGAGAAAGTTGATTTTGACCTTTTCGAGTTTTATCGGTGTAAAAAAACGGGTGCCCAATCGATTTTAACAATCAAAACTTTTCAATTGAGTTTTTTGATTGGATTTTTCGATGGAACGGTACCCATACTTTACATTAGTAGTATGGCTATCTTTCCATCGAAAAATCAAATTGAAAAGTTTTGATTGGTGAAATCAATCGAAAAGTATTGATTCATATTTTTCGACTGGGCACCCATCAAAACTGACTTTCTCGAGCTTTATAAATTTCACCCTCTAGAGTGTAATAAATTGGTATCCACTGAGAGCCAGGGATGAAATCTGTTATACATATAAAAGGTGCTCATCGTCACACTCCTGAAATGTCTAATTCATGATGTCCTATTCAGAACTGGAAACTTGGAAACAATCTTTATCTTTTAGCAATTGAACCATAACTCTAGTCTTATTCACTCCATTCCTTGAGTGTGCACCTATCTGCTATAACTGAATCAAAGAACAAGATACCCAGAGTATGCTGGCCTAGTTTTAGCAGTATTCTGTCAATATCCTTCACTTCACTTTTCATATGGACCATGTCTTCTCAATCATGTGTAAAAATAAACTAGAAAGTTCCCAGTCTACATCAGAAAAAAATCAGTTAAATAGGGAAAGGAAATGGATCTCTACGAGAACCAATAATCCCAACGGGTCAGAACACTGTCCTGAGATAAACTCCCTTGTCTGCACAACATGACTCCTAGTAGATAAGGCAATGGTCCACTAACCACGCAAAGGCTGGATCTAAAAATCTAAATAGAAAATAAAAAAAGCAATTTAGAGATGATTATAAAGTTTGTAACATCCTGAGCATTATCTACCTATCCACATGATCTCAGCTTCAGATAAATACATTTAAATGTTGTTGCATAGATCTGCTTTTCCTAATTGATGCCTTTCACAAGTGATTAAGATGTTTAACAAAGGGTTTATCCAAGAAGCAACTACTAAATACCCTGAAAACTGTTTGCCTCTGTGATACATGTGAATTCATATTGTTTTTCTATTTATTGTAGCCTACATTTTGTTAACTAAAGGGGAACTATAGTCAAATTACATCTTTACATATGCAGTACTATACCACCTTAGTGAGAAGTGTTTCTCCCCAGTAATTGTTTCATGTGAGAATGATTGAGTAGGCAGCACTGATAAACTCCTGCACCAGGAAATGTGTGTGTGATGTATACTGGCCAGTTTTCCATGAAAAAGTACCCTCCCCCGGACATTTTTGCCCTACTTACTACTTAGCACATGTGCACAAGTCAGCTTTCCCTCTGCAATCTCCTGCATTCCAACTTAATTTATGTGGCCAAAAGGTCAGCACACTGCTTAACCAATAGCAGTCAGGCAGCTTTTTCTTCTCGTGTTGCCTGACTTGCAGAACAGAAAGAGGAGGGGGAGCGGGGGGAGCAAAATGTCAGCTCTCAGGAAAACTAATTGAGGGGAACAAGTGGCAAGTATTATTTCTTCTCAAACACTTTAAATATTTGTGTCAGCAATTGGCTTAGTATAAAGGAGCTTTATATGTATATGTGCAGTTATATCAGCACAATAGTGCCCCTTTAATACTCCCTAACTGTCTAGTCTACCCCAGTCCATCACTGTAATCAATGTAAAGATAACATTACTTTGCCTGAATACTCCTATTCAAATTCTTGTGCACTGTGGGGTTGTATTCACTCTTTAATAATATGCCCCTGTTAGGGAACACTTCCTGTTGCTTCAGTCACCTGACAGATATGGAACTGGAGTTCATAGAGTGTACATGTTACTGTGTGCCAGGGACCAAGCCTCACTGACTCCCACCATTGTCATTGACTTTTTTATTGATTCAAATGTGATTCATAAGTTCATAGATCATGGCTGCAAACTATGATTTTTTTTTTTTGCTACTAAGATGCATATGGCTAATTTCTAAACAGTGAGTGGTTTGTGAGGCTTTACCACCAGTGCCACTTTTTAAACCCCCCTTGGTGTTATTCATGAGTGAATTCGCCTGCTGAAGTGAGTTTGTGACACTCGCCTACAATGTTGCAAAATCAGTTCTGCTTTTTCACTTAACTGCAAATTCATACATTGATGTAAATGGTCCTACAGTAGTTCCTGAGCAATGCCAAGTATAGTCATTCGAATAGTGGAGGTGCTGTATTGTTGTGACTTTGACCCAAAAGAGTCGTCTATTAGCAATGTGACTTTATCTTGACATAGATCTATTTAAAAGAGACAATGCCACTAAAATATCTCTTTCTCTATTAATCACAACATTCTAGCAGTAGGAATTTTACCATGAGAAATAATTATCATCTTATGTCAAACAAGAACCCCACCATAAGCCCCCTACCACCGATTTGCCACATTCACTTGGCAAAATCAAATTCGCAAATTCATCCCAGCACTCATTCATGTCGCATCACAGAAAATATAATGATCTTTGGTGAATGCGCAAAGCTGGAGAAGTGACTACTTGTTGTGAATTCACACATCTACTTTACAATTCACACACTGATAAATATACCCCACGGTCTCCCTTGCTCAATGCCCAGAACACTTATTTTTTCAAAACCAGTAAAGTTGTGCCGCTTTATCTTCCTGATGACTTGTGCACATATTCTGTGACTTATTTTTGGATGAAGTTTGCTCACTGCACAGGGGCTTTTGATCCTGTTTACATTTGCCTCTTAAAACTTCAGTGAAACAACTGAGGGAATTCACTGAAAATCAGTTAATTAAAATTAAATTAAAATGTGGATCAGAGATTAGAAAAGGGGGTGTCAAACTCAAATACATAGCGGGACAAAAATGAAAAACTTGGGCAATGTTGCAGACGAACCTTGAGATTTACTAAAAATATCTACAATTGACTACGTTTTTCCTTCTCATCAGATATAACAATGAACCTTTACTAAAAGGTCTGTTCTTTCCATTAGTGAACAGATATTCTGCTCCCACTTTCCTACAAAGCTTCTGTTTTCCACATTTTGTTTGGCCATTTTTCGGGGTGGCTCGATTTAACTGGTAGCATGAGTTTGCTAATTAATGTCAACTGAAGAGGGGGCGCTTGTGAGACCTGATTGATGTGCCAAAGCACCAGCAGAGAATTCTGGGATTTATAGTATTAGCGGTGCATTGCTGTCTACCAGTGTTCCAGCTCTAGTAGACATTTTGTATTTTCTCACAGGCCAAATAGAATTACACCGTGGGCCAAATTTGGCCCCCTGCCCAGAGTTTGAGACCCCTGGACTATATAATTGTGGTATAAAAAGAGGGTTATAAAGATGTAAATGGGTGGTTATGAGAAATTAAAATGGAATGAAAAATGTAAGTTGAGAAAATAAAAGCGTGCACTGATTAAGAAGGAAATGGAAGAAAGACCATTTAGGAGACGGAAACCCCAGTGGAGATGACACAGGGCAGGGTAGGGCAGGGCAGAGGGGTCACCTTAAACCAGCCTGCTTTGATTTTTTTCCTCCAAATTCTACTTAGAAAGTCTCCATTATACCTCAGCTTATACTGGATAGAATTAATATAAAAGAGGTAGAAATTGTCATTAGGGCATATATTTTAGTTCAATATAAAGTCCAAGAACAGGGCACAGGGGATAGACTTATCAGGGATACTGATGTAAAAATAAAAGTATACTCATCATAAAATATTAAGTATTTTACTAGTATTTAACATTTTTAATTAGAATTTCTATGGAAAAGAAAGTAAGATCTAATGCCTCATTAAATAATACCTCCCTACACATTGGCTTGTGTAGTACGGTTTTATATTAGTGTAGTATGGCTTTACATCAGTGTAGTATAGCTTTACGTTAGTGTAGTATGGCTTTACATTAGTGTAATATGGCTTTACATTAGTGTAGTATGGCTTTACGTTAGTGTAGTATGGATTTACATTAGTGTAGTATGGCTTTACATTAGTGTAGTACGGTTTTACATTAGTGTAGTATGGCTTTACATTAGTGTAGTATGGCTTTACATTAGTGTAGTATAGTTTTACATTAGTGTAGTACGGCTTTACATTAGTGTAGTATGGCTTTACATTAGTGTAGTATGGCTTTACATTAGTGTAGTAGGCTACCTTTCCATTCAGTGGAAAAAGGTTCTCTTGGTAAGTATCGATCGCAACAAATCTTGCAATACTTACCGTGAGAAACTTCTGGGTATTTGCCCAATTAAACTCAGAAAAGCCGAAATGGGCTTTTCCGAGTTTACTTGAATTTATTAAACAGTCATAAATTCACTACTCCTCATTCACTAAACAGCGGATTCCCTTTACAAAGAAGTGAAAGGAGAGGGACACTATTCAACACGTAATCAGGCATAGTCAGACGAACAGTAAAAGTTGCAAAGTGACGCAAATTTGCCCAAGTGAATTGGAATCAATTTACCATGAGTCCTATGGACGTGTTTAAAGGATAAAATGTCACTAGAACTGTATCTTTCTTATGACAAGGTCAACATGCTAACATTAAAGCAATTAAAAAAATCACAAATAATACGTACCACTTTATTTTTACTATAGATGAGTTCCCTAACCCCCAT
The DNA here is from genome assembly GCA_019650415.1 of Pipa parva. Lineage (NCBI taxonomy): Eukaryota > Metazoa > Chordata > Amphibia > Anura > Pipidae > Pipa > Pipa parva. Next base: position 2,964 of record WMED01014206.1, on the reverse strand, counting down.
AAACTCATGCAAAGTAACAGTTATTTAAATAAAGATTACTTAGTCATTTAAAGATTATTTACATATGTATTAAGGAATTTCCAGTTTTCTAACACCATTTTTGGCGGGAAACTACCCCCAAAAGAGTATATAAACCTTTTAAAGATACAGGATCACCCTTTGCTCAAACACACTCCCTGAAGAAGCCTGTAATTGGCGAAACGCGTAGGAGATTTTACTTTTATTATTTTGTTTTCTACCTGCCTATTTTGTGTACTTTTATTTTCTTTACCATTAAAAATTTAAAGTTTCACTTGTCTGTGAGTTTTGGAGAACCCATTCCTGCAATGCACCTAAGTGTGCTACAAAACCTGTGTGAATCCAGCACCGGAGAAAGGTCGGGATTACACCTAAGTAATCCAATGCTCTAAACCATAAAAGGAAAAAGTGATTAGATTTTCATCTTTTATTTGATTGGTACTAAGGTGACCTGCACCATCTGCTCCTTCCATTCATACCTAGAGGAAGCGCGGAACTCCCACATGCCTATACAACATTGTATTATACTATTAATAGGTAGAAGTGTTAAAAAGGGCATTATCATCTTTACTGTAAGAGCAGTGAGACTATGAAACTCTCTGCCTGGAGAAGTTGTCATAGTTGATTCTGTTAAAAAGTTAATAGGGGGCTTGGATGGTTTCCTTCAGTGTAAGAACATTACAAGTTATGGGTACTGGCTAACTGGAGGTGGGATCTTGATCCAGGGAATTATTCTGATCCTTCAGTGTAGGAACATTACAAGTTATGGTACTGGATAACTGGAGGAGGGATCTTGGTCCAGGAAATCATTTGGATCCTTCAGTGTAAGAACATGATAAGTTATGGGTACTGGATAACTGGAGGTGGGATCTTGATCCAGGGAATTATTCTGATCCTTCAGTGTAAGAACACTACAAGTTATGGGTACTGGATAACTGGAGGTGGAGATCTTGATCCAGGGAATTATTCTGATTCCCATATTTGGAGTCGGGAAGGAATTTTTTCCCTAATATGAGGATAATTGGCTCTTGCCTCATGTTTTTTTTTGCCTTCCTCTGGATCAACATTGCAGGAAAATAGGCTGAACTTGATGATCTTGTGTCCTTTTTTCATGCCTCATAAGCTATGGCGCTATGTTACTATGTTACCAGTGTTATATACATCTTTTCTATGTGTCACTATTCCTAGGTCATTGTCTCTTGGTCACTATGTGTGCAGTTGCCTCATGCCAAACAGGAGCCCTGCCATGAGCCCCCTGCTGATCTGGCATAGTCAAACTACTGCATTTGGAGCAATACATCATTTACTACTTCAACACTTGTTAAATAGATGAAATTCGCATACAAGCGCACACCAAGTAATGCAAAGAGATGTGTCAGTCCATTACCATTGTAAGGTGCCGAATTGGACTGATATTTGCCGCATCGCAGGATTTTGCTGAATACGTGAAGTTGAGGAAGTAGCAAATGGACACAATTTGGGACATTGATGCTGATAAATGACCCCCTCAAAATAAGATTGTTACATGGTCTAACTTTTGTCTTGAACTTTACTAGTGTAATTGTTCATATGACTGCTGAGACTCATCTTTTGATTCTGAGGAAAGCACAAATGTGTCTTTTTAAAGAATGTATCCTTCGCACATGTAACCCAATATTAGGTAATTATTTTATTATTACGAACAGATGTACTAAAGAAACCTTTAGAAAACAATTGTTTTTTTGTTTTTTTTTAATTTTATTCCTGTTTCTGGTTAAACAGATATGAGTTTGGTATCATGAGAAATTCTATCATTGTGATGGCTTTTGGATTAGCGATGCCTTAGGGCCAAAACATGTTATCTTTTCAAGTGGTCCACAGTGAATTTAATACATTTTGTAACTTTGGAAATTAATAATTTGAAGTTCTTAGAATTCTGATAATGGCCTGGAGGCTCAAACATGTTTGTTTTAAAAGCTTTCCACCTAGGACTAGGTAAAGGTTGTTATGTTGGCAATGCAACTGAACAAGGCATAATATGAATTATGTATTGTGCTGCAGAAATGTCCACATGGATTAGATATATTTATTAACAATGCTCCTAGTAGGCCGGTACAGCTGTAGATAATAATAACTTATGACAAATTCTTATTATCAACAAGCACTGATTTGGTTAGATAAGAGCCATTCAGATTCCAAATTTAACCTCATGTAACCTGTCAAAGAGCTACTTCTTCAATAGCAAATCAATTCACCAGAACTGGATCCATCAATTTTTATAATAGTATCTTGAATGAATCATGAAGATAACTGATTAGACTGCTGCAAAAGACATACAATATGATACTTGATTCAACTATTTAGCCACCAATCAATATTTTCTTCTCTATTAGTCAGTGTCAACTGCATGCTTTTAGCTGTACGTATTATTTCCTAATTTCCGCTTACAACCAGTTAGATACTGAAGATCCTTCTCTCTTACTTACATCCTCTTCAGCAGTTCAGTTTGGAATTCTATGTCAAGGGTGTGACTAAAATACTTGAGAATTCTGAATAACCAATCAGAAACTTGCAGATGTTCAAGCAATTTGGAGATGAAGGGCTTCTGTAAGAAATTGGCCTCAAATTAGAAACCACTGAAAATAAGTAAAAAAAAAGAATATTGCAAAATCATTTATTCAACAGTGATAATTAGATGGGTATATACTGTAGCTAACAGAGACAGGCTCAGCAGATGCTAAAACTTGTGCCCTTGTTACTACAGAGTCAGGGATGCCCAATTAAATTATCATTTACTCTAGTGTTAGCTGGTGTAATAACTGAGATTATAAATGCTTTCAAAATAATGTAAACATTTCTGGGTTTGTCAATAAAGACTGTGAACAAGTATAAACATGATCTAGGGATACAGTGACATAGAAAGGGATGTAATATTCACTTATATACAGTTAGTGGCACATTGTGAGG
>WMED01014205.1:0-14109 GCA_019650415.1 Pipa parva | reverse complement strand
ATTTTTGATGTGAATAAAAGCACTATTCATTTTGAATATATTATCCTCTCCTGCGTTTTTCATGGTTTGGATAAACCTCTCTGGATTGCTGAGCATCATGGGATATTGAAGCAGTGGTCTCAGTTATTTTACATGCCCTATTGCAGGCTGCATCTGTGGTGAGCATTGAATTCTCACGAAGTGTTTTGCACATATTGGTGGCATCACACATTATTTGATGTTTTCCACGCACGGTTGTGGTCACGAAGGTGTTGGTACTTTTGATCTATCGTTTGAAATTGATATTGGTAAAGCACTATATAGTGCGTATTCGTTTGCGCTCTCTTCACAGAATTTTTGACACACTTCCGATAAATTGTTTTAAGGCACAAAACCAGGGTATAATATTCTTTTACGTTTTAATGAGGTTTAATACTCTGTTCATGAATTTTAAATCCCTGGTATAAAAAAATATGTTTTAGAATGTGTCCACTGTAATGGAGAAGACATGGGTGTTCGTGGGGCGGGGGGAACCCCCCTGGAAAGCCATCTAGCTCATGGTCTATTAAAGCAGGAGGTGTGCATCAGGAGTCACCCTGGCCTCCTGATGTACCCCTCTGTCCTGTCCCTGCACATCAGGCACTACTTATCTGTCCCAATGCGGCATGGGACCTCTATGTTTGGAGCTGCAAACGCCCATGGGAGAAGACATTGATACATTATAGCATTTAGTTTAGTAAGAAAGTACAGTAGAATGCTGGAATATCCTTATGTATGTTAAACACAATGCATATCTGACAATGCCTGAGCTCACTAATTAGTTGGGTCTAATGCGTTTCACTCATAGCTGCATTTCTTCATATAAATCTAATTCATTAGGCCTAACTATAGTTTCATTGTGTGTTATGCTTCTTAACTGAAGAATAAAAGTTACATTTTAATGAAGTCTGTAATGCTGGAGCTTGGAGACAGTGTCCTTTAAAGGCCTTGTGGGAATGTTACTCTTGAGCACACAGAGAACATATTTGTCTTATGGAAGTGGCAGTAGTATACATTTACCAATACAAGAATTGATGCCACAATGCTGTGTCTTGTTAGCTTCTGCAATGTCAAATAAAGAAAAAAACATTTTTCTCTAATGTAACATGCATTCTAACTACTCACAACCCACTTCTGTAATGCTTTTAATGGTGATTCTCACCCAAGACACCCCATATCTGAACCCAGCACAGTGCACAGAGAGCAACCATAATAACATAGAAATGGGTACCCTTTTCTTCCTGCAGCACATTCACAGTTCCTTGAGATATAGATTCAACATGTTATGTCAGACTGCATTCACCTCTTTAATCAATGAGCTATTTTCAGCTGCTGTCCTGCTGTTGTTTAGTTATCTCTTGGGCAGTGGACAGGTACAGTTCACAGCTGTTTTTGTTAAGATCTCAAACCAGTGTGGGTAGTACCTATAATGCTAACAAAAGTCATTCAAAGACACTCAGGTTTTTATTTGCTCCTTCTCCCTTAGCTACAGTATATAATCCATGTGTTAGTGTCTCAGCATTTCTAAAAAAAAATGTTACTTTGACGCACACGTGCTTAACATTTAGCCATGAGTTACAGGAAGATTTGTGCTGTGAGCAAATGGCAAAAAAGCCACTTCTCATGACAATGTTACACCAGCCAACAGTCAGTGTTTGTGTTTACATGGTCAGACTCTGTACAAACTCTGCCTATAGAGATTTATAATCTGGGAGAGCTGCTGTAGGAAATTCTAATAGTAGTTACAAAAATAGGTAAAATGGAAGATATCTTTGCTCGCTATAAGCAGCTGTGCAGTTTAGCACTATTAACTATGATGTTATTGAAAATGTATCTGTTACTATGATTTTCAGACTCATAGGCATACACATAATCCTGGTGGTGTACTGTGTCATCCACACACCCACATACCCACAGTCAAACCTTTATACATTTATTTTCTCATAAGCCAATGAGTGGCTTATTCATGAACGTCCAAACAGACTCATAAAGATCAGATGCAAAATATCAGAATTCACTTTAATTTACCACTTCCTCATAATCAGGTATTCAGCAAACTCTGCGATGTGGAGAATTCATAACCAATTAAAAGTGGCAAATTAGGGGGTTGATGGCCACATCCAATGTCATTTGATTCTTTCAATCCAACTCTTTGTGAATAAGGAGTAGCAAATTTATGATTATTGCAGCATAGCTACGCAAGTGACGCAAATACACTTCAACAGTCTAATTTTCACTTTGATGAATTAGCCCCCTTGTTCTCTATTCCTGTTCTATCAGAATTAACAGCAAGGGGCACTGTTTCACCCTTAAATCAGGGGTCTATCCCAGAATCCTGAGAGGAGGGGTTGCCATGTCTATTAATGTGTTTTCTTACCATCAGCACCAAGTGAACTGAAAGTTGTGAAAATAAAGATCATTGCTTTTGTGATTTAACCTGTTTTTCTTATGGTCAGTTGCTTGTTAGGATCCTTTGTGCTTTGCACTCCAAGACATGGCTGAGATCACTGCAAAATGGCAGGCACATGATTATATACTGGGATAAACATCCCTGTGAAACAACTAGCATCTGAAATGATTTTCCGACACGTTGGCAAATCATTTTAACAGATATTTGCCACTTTGAAATAAGAATACGGTCAGTTGCACCATCTGAAGTGGTCTATTATCTGTCATTTTAGATGAATCTTCATGAAAATCTCCCGTGTATGGCCATCTTAACTTCATGTCTTCTGTTTGCCTGACTCACTGTTAACCTCTATATCCATGGCAACAGTCTTTCTTTGCAGATCTAAGCCTTTCTTCATAAAGACTTCTTTGTTGCCTTTATATTTTCTATTCTGTTTCCTACTTGTTCGATATTGCCTAGCATTACTTTTATTTTCCTACAGGACCAGTTATTAATCTACTGAGAATCAGAAGAAGCAAAAGCAAGTGAATAATACTCTGGGATTAAGGTAGAAGGCAAAAACATTTACAAATGAAAGCAGTGAGGTAACTAATGTAATAAAAAAAAACCTCAATTTACTGTGCAACTGGAGTCTACCATTGTATGTATTGTATACTAAGACACAATGTATTCTGCATGTAAGAAGCTTCATTTTTCTAGAATAATCTGTGAACAATACTTCCTGACGTGGCTATTTTTATTATTACGGGAACCCTGGCAAAACATACTTGTCCTACTTTTGCTAAATCTGTTAGCTTGTTTATTTCCTCAGCGTAGACAGAATAAATCAGAACACATACAAAACAAACATATTAGTAGTAATGTAGTGGCTTGAGGATACAGCTTATCTCAATAAAAAGAAAAGATAAGTGAACTGGAGAATCTAGCATTCAGGAACCATATTACTAAGAGCACAAAAGAAAACATTAAAGGGGATGATGTATATGTATAAAATTAATAAATAAAATTATACATACATGCATGATGTAAAAGCAGGAATACTGTGAGGTGTTATAGATAATGATGCAATTTGCCAAATAAGGTGGCCTTTACTAATTAGCAGATTCCTTTTCTGTTGCCCAAGATATTTTAGAAGACATAGAGAATAGTAAAGAGGTATTTAAAACTGCTGAAAAACAAGGACATTATAATTGACTAAAAACTGAATTCACCTGTTGAATTTACCTCACTACAATTTGAGTAACAGCACCAAAATAGTTGTGAATTCACTTATCCTTAGTCATGAAGCACCAGATAGACTTGTTGAACAAGCAGACAGCAATGAACACTGTCAAATGCACTGTGTGGTAAAGTCAGTTTAATAGAATATCCCTAACTGCATATAAGTGATATACATCTCTTTCTATATTACCTTGTCCCTAGGTCAAGTTGTCATTTAGTCACAGTCACCATTGCCACAACTGGAGCCCTGCCATCAACCCCCACAATTAGACACTCTGTTGGCAAAGTCAGATTGGTGAATTTGGGATTGTATTACATTGTATTTATTCATTTGTATAGCACTGATATACTGTATTATGCAGCGCTTAACAGACATTCATCATTCACTTCAGTCCCTGCCCCATGGAGCTGACAATCTAATCTCCCTATTCTCCCTATTCATTCAGTCACACAGACAGTTAACCTGTGTAGTATGTTATTATATTATTTTATTTTTCCCTTAATTAATTTTATATCGTAAGATTTAGCTACTGCTCTATTGTTCAATAACTATTATCCAATCAGTTTAATGAGCAAATAATATAAATGACACTGGAGCTTAGGCATTTAAGTTGCAAAAACAAGGCAGTGTTTATTTCCTCACAACATATTTCGGGTCACACCTGGACCCTTTATCAAGTAGGGTCCAAGTGTGATTCAAAACATGTTGTGTTTAAGCATCTGAATTGGTTGCAAATTCATTGCATCACAGAGTTTGTTGAATAAGCAGGGTTGGAGAAGTCGTGAAAGGACACGAATTTAGGCATTTACGTGACAGTTCGCTCTTTAATGAATGACCCCCTAAAATGTCTAAAGTCTGAATTCACCTGTCAAATTCACTTCAATACAATTTGAGTTGCATTGCTAAAATAGTCACAAATTCTTTAAAGGGATTCCAGTCTCAACTCTTTTGGTCTCGCCGAGACTGGAATCCCTTTAAAGCCCATCGCTGATGTCCGAGTGCAGGACATCAGAGAGCGCATATCAGTCTGTGCAAAGTGAGCTGAAGGATTCGGATCTCACTTCGCACTATCATGAATTCCCTATGTCTTGCTGAATTTGCAACTCTGACTTACTCCGCCGCTTGCTGAATAATCAAAGTACCTGTGCAAGCGCAGACAAAGTAATGCAAAGACCTCCATAAGTTTGTGACTATCATAATTGTCCCAATTAGACGATTATACACCACATTGCAGAGTTTGCTGAATAACCAAACATGGGGAAGTGGTGATCAAATTTAAATTCAGAGCTTTATGCAACTATTGTGCTCTCACCATGACAGAATAAATGAGTTACTGCATGGAACTATACTACTAATAATAATAAACTCTAAGAGGGGAAAATTTATTAACATAGGTGTAAACTTGCACTGGTTCTGTAATCAACAGCAACCAACCAGACACTGTATTATTTACATATAAACAAAAGCTACACCCTGTTTTAATATTGTTTATATAGAATATCATTTACACATTAAGTAACGCATAATATGCTAGTGCCACACCACATCACTTCTGGTTCCTGAGGAAGCTGCTAGCATAGGCGGTGAAATGCATAGAACCTGAACCTATTAAGGCTGAGTTCACCGATTCATTCATTACCTGTTTTATTTCAAAGTAATCTTGTGAGTATATTTTATTTCTTACTGAATAAGTAGCTTTTAATAGTTTTACGCTATGAAGTTCTCTTCTTTATAAGTGGGATCCTCCAATATTCATGAAGATTCCCTGTTGATCTGCATCTCATACTGATCCAATGGGGTTATGCTTTGGAATTTTTTCTGAATGCCTTTCACATCATAGCTTTTTGGTAAGCACAATATACAGCCATTTATGGATAGATCACCTGTGCACTTGGATTGAGATTGCAGTGCTCTGCTACCTTGCACTTTTTTGCACAATCTTGTTAATTAATTCCTGGATGTTTATTTCTGGGCCTTTCACTTATTCATTTGAGGTTAATGCACTTAGTGCATATTGTTTGTGCTTCTTTCACAGATTTTTTTTTTGTTTGAGCCTCAGGTCAAAATTTATTAAAGGCGAAACGATCGCCCGAAATTAAATTCCAAGCGATCAATCGATTGAAATTTCAGTTGATCGAATGCAAATTCCGATCGCATGATCGGAATCGATCGAAATTCCGATTGCATGATCGGAATCGATCGAAATTCCGATTGCACAATCGGGATCGATTGAAATTCCGATTGAGTGATCGGAAAAAATAATGAATTTAATAAATTTTGCCCTATTAAAATTGAATTCCTGATTTTAGTGTTTTGTGTTGAATTCCTGATTTTAGTGTTTTGTGTTATCTCTCTGTGTGCAGTCAAATTGGGCTTTCTGGGGCACTTTCAAAGTAAACAATAGCACTAGGTGGGAGTATGTAGATTTAACAGATATAAGATACAGGGGTTGGACAATGAAACTGAAATACCTAGTTTTAGACCACAATAATTTATTAGCATATTGACCCTGTGGAGCTCCCGATGGACAGTTCTGGTGGAAACAGGAAAGTTGAGGTGCATATTTAATTCTGCCGTGATTTGGGCAGCTGTGGATTTATGTTTTTTGGATACAATCAGGGTTAGCACCTGAACATCCCTTTCAGACAGTTTCCTCTTGCATCCACAGTTAATTCTGTTGGATGTGTTTCGTCCTTCTTGGTGGTATGCTGACATTACCCTGGATACCGTGGCTCTTGATACATCACAAAGACTTGCTGTCTTGATCACAGATGTGCCAGCAAGACACGCACCAACAATTTGTCCTCTTTTGAACCCTGTTATGTCACCCATAATGTTGTGTGCATTGCAATATTTTGAGCAAAACTGTGCTCTTATCCTGCCATTTGAACCTTCACACTCTGCTCTTACTGGTGCAATGTGCAATTAATGAAGATTGGTCACCAGGCTGGTCCAATTTAGCCATGAAACCTCCCACACTAAAATGACAGGTGTTTCAGTTTCATTGTCCAACCCCTGTAGCTTAAACTACAAGGAAGAAAGACAAACCCAAAGTAATACAAATTTCAAATTCAACATTTCAAAGATTTTTGCCAGTATTATGTAATAATAACTGCTATGCCAGTCTAAATAGGATTTTTCTTTTTCAGATGTTACTGGTCCTGTAAAGTATGGATTAATGTAGACAGGGGTTGTTCTCAGTAAATTTACATTATACATATAGATAAATGTGCCATTTAACTAAAGCTAAGAATTAACATCACTAGAACAATAAAATCATTTTATCAACTTTAAGGTCAGTGAAAAGAGAGGTGTTTAAAAGCCTGCTTCAAAATGTCAACAATATGCAAGTAAATCATGTCCCACTGATTTTAATGGCGACGTGTCAAAATTCTTATGACTTCACACGCAAGCTGTAATTGTGACAAAATGTGTTTTTCCACATTTAGGGGCTTATTAATGAAACCTGAGAAGAAAATCCGGCACTCCAAGTAGTTAAAAAAATCCTTTTATTGTGTATCCATTAAAATAATGCGATAACCAGGCCTACGCGTTTCACGCTTTGGCGCTTAATCATGGCAAAAAAACACACACACATTACAATTGCAGTTTATATACTCACTGTTAGCAGGGACCCCACCCGTTCGGTCATCATTAAAATCCCATCTGTTGCAGCTGCGGTTACTTCCGGGTACCGGTATACCGGATGAGTCTGTGCATGACGTGGTAAAATCTGATTGGTGGAACACCAAGGAGATATGCGCATGTCATGACTCATCCGGAACACCGCCCCCATCAGCCGTGTCATCAGGCTGTTACCTTGTAAGGGGAGGCACCAATCTGTCAGTCATAGTCAGTGTTTGTTGCACTTAGTAACCACATCAACCGGGGGTAAACAAACAGTCACCATAATAAGGAATCCAATTTGAGCTAGGATTCACTTAAGCTTAATTATAATTATATTCGGTCAGTTTTAAAAGCTGGTAAAAAACTTTTTCAAAAGTTTTTCACTCATTGGGATTGAGCGGTCAGTTGGTCACTTTGTTTTTTTGCTTATTAATGAAAGCCTGTACAGTCGCATCAAGTCCAGATTCATATCCATTTTCCACATTTCTAATTCTGCTTATTCAAGTTCTGGGATGTTGCAAATTCACATCTAATTTGACAGTTTGCCGAGGTTTTGGATTTATGGATCTCTTCCCATCATATTTCATGCATGTTCACCTAAGTTTAATCTATTTAACAAAGAGCAGAGTGTGTCAAAGTGGTGATTTTGGTAAAGTTTACTGCTCCACATTCACCAATTTACTTGAGAAATAGGTGCAGGGCTCCAGTGTGGCTTAAGGTGACTCTACACTCAAAAGACAACGAAAGTTAGTGACCAAGTGACAACATGAATTAGGAATATACTGAAATAGAAAGTATTCACTTTATACAGTAATAGTGACATTGTAAAGATGACGTCACTTTGCTTTATTGAATTCACATCGATATGTGTCCGCTACTGTCTACTGACTACTGGAATCGGAATCCATTGATTAGTGAATAAGGGGTAGCAAATTCAATTCTTTCAAAATGATGTGAGTTGATGGAAATTCACTCAAACTAATGAATAAGCCCCTTAAAGTCGCAAGTGGTTTTGACGTGATTGCAATTGAAATTAATGGGACACATTTGATTTTTGATTTGTCTGGGTTTCAATGTCGGCATTAAAGCAGCTAATCTGTTGTTGCCCTAAGGGTACAGTTTTATTACAGTCTGTGTGGATTGTCCCACATGTGTTGATATGGGAAGACTGAGCTATGGTATATTTTTATAATGCAGTCTATTTCAAAGGTCAACAGTTCTAAATATAGAGATTCCTGCCTAAATACAAACCTTTCCACAGACAAAGACATCTTTTCTCCAGACATAGGAAGTTATTGACCAAAGTGAGAATTTGACTGTCGAATTCTCAGTGGATTCCCATAGTAATGTAATGCGATCATTTTTAAAATTGCGACTGCAACAATATTTCCATAGTAAAGTCGCAACTGCGACAATATTCTCATTATAAAGACGTGATTGCAACAGTAGCAGTCTCTTTAGCTGGCAAATTCACACATGCAACATTTTGGACTTTAGCCAATAACCCCCTAAAGATCTTATCTGGTGACCTGCATGATAATGGGAATGATCAGTTAATAGCTTGTGTTGACCTTGAAGAAATTTTAAAAAATGAGTTAATCACTCAAATGAGTGAGTAACTCTTTTTTAAATGTTTTTATGTGTTGTTTTTGGTGCATTTTGCTTTTTCTCTATTAAAAGGGTACATTTGCATTATATCAGAGTGTGCGTATTTGCACCTCCTCTTTCTATTATAAACAGTGTGCACATTCCATTCTATTGATTTCAAACCTTGAAGAAATTTCACCTCAAAGGTACCTTTTAAGGTCAGGGCCACATTATCTAATTTGTTGCTGAGCTGAAAAAATAGTATCACATAAAGGGGGTAATTCACCATTGTGCAAAGTGAGCTCTGAATCCTTCGGCTCACTTCACACAGACTGATATGCACTCGCTGATGTCCTGCACGCAGACATCAGCGAACGCTTTAAAGGGATTCCAGTCTCAGCGAGACCAAAAGAGTCGCCTCACAGAGACTGGAATCCCTTTAAAGCGCTCGCTGATGTCCGCATGCATGACATCAGCGATCGCATATCAGTCTGTGCGAAGTGAGCCAAAGGATTTGGAGCTCACTTCGCACAATGGTGAATTCCCTCCATAGACTTGACAGAGTATCACTTCTAGAAAGAAATATCTGCTTGGGAATGGAGCTGCTCTATCTCAGTTTCTGAATTTAAACTGTTCAGTTATAGTATGTACAAGACATGTCACTAATCAGTTCATGTACCAAATCAAGGAAACTATATATTAAAGTGACCAGTTTTGAAACCATTAAAAATGCATAACATTTCATGGGTTTTTTTTTCAGTTAATCCAAAATATTCCAGCCACTAGGGACACTATTTTGTTGGAGACAGTTGATGATATTTTCTTAAAATTCAAACTGGTAAGTAATATGGCAACTGCCTAGTTATTAATAAAGACAAATATGCACATATCATAAGTTAGGCCCATATGTAGTAAGCCAAACTTACAGAGCATATTATCCTTCCACAGGCTTTACAAAGGAAAGAAAACAACATTCTGGATCCGAATGGCCTTAGAAGAAGCTTCATTTCTATAGAATTTATGAGAGCCTTAGTCTAAATTGAAACAGGGAAATAATTCAATTCCAAACCTATATGATTTCTCTATTTCTGCTCCACATATCTCTGGATATATCACTGTTTATTAAAAAACAGAATCAAATAGAACACTACAGGATACTGTATGTCTTTACAGATATCCTTCACTTTGGTGAGTCTGCCAGAAATGTAATGCCAAAGTGAATCTGGGTTATAATAACCAACAAAAACAATAAAGAGTAAAATAATGGTGTAATCTTTGATTTGCTTTCAGCATTACGTAAAATATGAAGCTTGGAATACAAAAGAAAGAAACATTTCACAAAAAGGTAAACACAGAAATGTCAATGTAAATGAAACAGAGTGCATGTCGAAGCCCAAAATATAATTCTAGGTTCAGAAAAAGATTTCATGGTCCCAAGAGAGGCAATGTGGAAGTTCCTAGCGATGAACAGGAAATCTTTCATCCCACAGGGGTTTTTTTTGTCAATGCAACAAAATCTAAATTAGAACAAAACTGCAAAATGACTAAAGTGCACAGTTGCAAATCCTGTTCCTCAGCAGCTAATAAATTTGGGGTATTAATGTATAGCACTGTAAAAGCTCTAGATCAATGGAAAAATATGACCTTGATTGTTGCTAAGGTTCTGTTCTATATCCAATGTCTCTAGAAGTTCTCATCAGTTTACTGGACAAACAGGAATTGATTAGGTTGTCAAGCAAGAGAAGTCTGCTTCATCCTCCCAGATGATACTATGAACTACATAATTCATTTCCAGTCAGATAGTTTCAAACATATAAATCCATCACTTCTCAAGGGGTTAACTCTCTGGTCTTCACATTGTTTGTGTAGTTCAATGACAATCAGCAGCATATTATCAACAGCTCAAAGAAAGGTCAGCCAGAATATGGTGGCCATGGTTGAAAGTCCATAGAATATAACAGGCATTAGACATACAAGTGAAAGTGAGTATTAATTTGACCATCTATTTATAAAGCAAGCATTTTAAAGGGCAAGTAAAGCCTACAATTCTGGATATATCAATATATATATCTCAAAAACAAATATATATTTTTTTTATTTTGTTTTCCAGCTATTACCTTTTGAAATCCCTGGCTTCTCCCTTGTATCAGTGGATCAATTATGCTCAGGAAATAGCAAAATTCAAAATATGAAAATATAGTACCCTTTTTTGCAGCAAAAATCTACAATTTATAATAAAACATAGCCTGCAATAATTTTAATGTGGCAGCCTGTAATGTAACCAAATCTTAGACTGGGTGAAGGCTTTGCCAGAAACAGATGATAATGACAGAAAAAATAGTTTGTGATTTTACATCCCCTTGTGATGAGTCATTACTTGTTGTATGGAAAATTATACACAAAATTCTCACAATTTCTTTTATTTGTTTAGTTGATATTAACAAAAAAGCATGTAAATACATTCCAGTGTTTGACTGCGACAAATGTTTCATCTGCCCACTTCTGAAGGTAGGAGGTTTGGCCAAGAAAATGGTGCCACTTATTGTAGCGATATAAAACCTTTCACTAGTGTTATTATCTGGCCGATATGCTAATCTTGAGATTTATTTCTCATATACGGTATACTGTATATATATATATATATATGAAAACATATGGGCGAAATTTACTAAACTCGAAAAGGTTGTTTTCGAACTTCTCGAGTTTATTCAATGGAAAAATGACCATTTGAGGAAAACATTTCAATGTAATTGTTTTGATCATTTTTTTCAATGGAAAAGAAGCAGTACTTTTCCATAAAAAACAAAACACAATTCGATCAAAATGCTTTTAGAAAAAAATTGATCAAAATGTTTCCCTCGAATGGCCACTTTTACATCAAATTAACTTGAGAAGGTGAAAAATGACCTTTTTGAGTATAGTAAATTTTGCCATAAATCTGATTACAGACAATAAGCACAGCGTTTGAAACAGAACACCTTGCTTTTATTCCATAGAGCAATTTACAACAATGTAACAACCTACTAAAGTACTAGTGTTATTCAAATTAACTGAGTAGGTAATAGCAGGAAAATGAAAATAATAAATAAAAATAATTTATACAGAAAAAATGTTGGTATAAATTTATAAAAGTATCTATATTTTATTTACTTTAAATCTTCTTTAAATGCCAATGACACTTTCATCAAAATGCAGTCAGGGCTTCAACTTCTGCCAAAGTTAGAGATTGGCACCAGAGATATTGCTCAACTATGCAAAGAACTGACAAATATGGCTAAAAAGTACATCAAACATTTGCTAACAACACACTTGGGCCTAATTCACCATTGTGCGAAGTGAGCTGCGAAGCGTTCGGCTCACTTCGCACATGGTGTTATGCGCATGCTGATGTCCTGCACGAGGACATCAGCATGCGCATTAAAGGGATTCCCCTCCCGCCGAGAGCACTCGAGTCTCCTCGCCGGGAAGGGAATCCCTTTAATGCGCTCGCTGATGTCCGCGTGCAGGACATCAGCGGGCGCATAATACCATGTGCAAAGTGAGCCGAACGCTTCGCGGCTCACTTCGCACAATGGTGAATTAGGCCCACAGTCTTTAAGGATAATCTACTATTAATTAATGCAGGTACAAATATTAAGGGGGAGAGGCACTAACAACTGTTACATAGTGTAATGTTAATACTTCAGCCCTTGATGCAACCCTGAACATTGTTTTGGACAATCTGCACAGAATGATCTTCTGCCCTATTTTGGAAGACTGACAGGGGCTTATTGACTAAAGTGAGAATTCGATTGTCGAACAGCGGATTCCCCGTAGCAAATCCGCAAGTGTGACAATTTTAAAGTCGTGACTGCGGCAATATTCTCATAATAAAGTCGCGACTGCAACAATAGAAGTCTGTTGTGATTGCCTTTAGATGGCGAATTCACACCTTTACGCAACAATTGTGACTTTAGCCAATAACCCCCAAAGTATTTAATATGTCAAAAGGTTTTCGAAGTAACCCACTCAGGATTCCTTGCTGGAAGTAAAGTCTGATTTGTCTGAAGGAATTATTGTACCAAAAGCTTCAACTAGTTCTCTGTGTAATATGCTACTAAGGACATATTTTATCTGCTGTGTCTTTTTCTAGTAATACATACATAACAGATAATTATTACTGCAAATGTTTCACAACACTGCCTTTTAAATGCTTTTCATTTGTATCCAGTTGGCAGGTATACATTCTGGCTCCTTCCGTGTTTTCTAATAGAGGCCACACAGCCTGCAGACATTTTTCAGGGTTTTACTTTATAATAGGACAAGATTCATTAACATATATAATGCTTTTGAACATTTGGAAGAAAATAAAATATTTTTTGCTTTAATATACGAGATATGTTTATTATCCGTGTGACAATTATCCCATGAATCAGATGATTTTGCAATACCATGGCAAGTTTGTATTTATGTTGATATTTATGAATTGGCAATAGCAGTAACATACTATTATTGGCATGGGTGCTTAGTGACCAGACTTAGGGGGTTATTGGCTAAAGTCCAGATTGTTGTGTAAAGGCGTGAATTAGCCAGATAAAGACAGTCGCAATAGGCTGATATTGTCGCAGTCACATCTTTATAACAAGAATATTGTCACAGTTGCAACTTTAAAAATTGTTGCTGTTGTGACTTTACAATGGGAAAATTGTCGCAGTCGTGGATTTGCTATGAGAATCCGCTGTTTGAGAATTTGACAGTCAAATTCTCACTTTAATCAATAACCCCCTTAATCATAAGACACATGACTCATAGGGCCCGACTGACTAGTTCAATAGTCATGTATAGTTCTGAATTCTCATTTAGGGGGTTATTCACTAAAGTATGAATTGTTGCGTGTAGGTGCGAGTTCGACAGATAAAGACAGTTGCAATAGGCTGCTACTGTCACAGTCGCGTCTTTATAATGATAATTTTGTCGCAGTCATGACTATTATGGGAAAATTGTTGCAATCTTAACATTAAAAATTGTCGCGACTTTACAATGGGGAAATTGTAGCGGATTTGCTATGAAAATCTGCTGTTTGCGAATTTGACAGTCGAATTCGCACCTTAGTGAATAACCCCCTTAATCACCACTTCCCCATGTTCAGTTAATGATCAAACTCTGTGATGTGGTGAATACGTATCTAATAGTTGTAATCATACAAAGCACCAGAGGTGGGTAGTAACGCGTTACTTGTACTCCGTTACATTTACTCAAGTAGATT
>WMED01014202.1:0-14110 GCA_019650415.1 Pipa parva | reverse complement strand
TTTTCAGATGATTTTCAGGGGTTAAAAAGTAATCTTATACGCCAGCAAATACAGTATATACTGTTAGTAAGATATAATGAGACTAACGTCACTGCCCTTCACAGGTTGAATTCACCTCACTCCGCATGATTTATCATCCCACTATTGTCCAACTGACTATGCCACACTACACATGCGACTGCATTTGTCGCTGTCCGCTGCTTCATGAATAAGAAGTGAATTTGCTTCTTCTTGATCGTAGTGACACAAACAGATGTGAAGTCACTATGCTAGACGAACTCGCACTTTAATGAATGACCCCCGTCTAATTTGTGACCAATTCAGATGCTTACAACAGCTGACGACTTACGCTATGACATTCACTTGGACAGTCAAATTCTCACTTTGATGAATAAGCCCCAAATCTTTTATATTAGCTTCAAGTATATTTCTTTTTTTTATTCCACAGAGCAGGTTTCAATAATGTTACAATCTTGAAATGGGAACAAAAACACAAACCTTAGTGAATAATATAGATTAGGAATTGTTCAGCATCAAGTGTCACCTAGACTAGGGGTCAGCAAAGTTAAATGAGGAGGGAGCCATTTGGCTCCCTCCTCCAGCAGCGACAATTTCTTATTGAGCCACAAAGGGGGAGGAGCACACTTCATCCGACCACATGACCTGCCGACGGCCAATCAGAAGAGGTGTCGGAGGTCATGGGTGCGCTCCGAGCCACAACAATGTGGCTAAAGAGCCGCATATTGCCGACTGCTGACCTAGACCTACTTCTCAACTCAAAGTATCTTGGCAGATTACCTTTTTTGGTTCAAGCATAGGAATTTGCATAGGAACTTTCTTTGTGGACTTTTTTAAAGACTCATTCCTGTTTTTTAATTACTCTCCCCTTATTTTTATCTGACAACCATAGGCGCTCTACCTACCAGGTCAATCAGACGCCTTCATTTGGCTTCCCCTACTATTGTATATTTTCTGTTCTATTTATACAGTTTTTATACTGAATATTAATGCATGTGAGAGTGTTGCATTTTGGGAACTAGCATTGACTTTCGTACATCAACATTTTAGATGAGGTTTCAAAGACATTTATGGTAAAATATGCTGACATTTTCATGGGACAATGAAGTTGCATTGTATGTGTCCATCTTTGGCATTTAATTTTTAGATTATTATAAAGAAACGTTGATTATGCCACTGTTTTTCTCTTCCCAATGTTTCCTTTTATGTCTGCTGTAAAGCTTGCAGCAACTATTGAGATTTGAGTAACATCAGGAATTGGTTAAATCAGGAAAGATAATTTTCTTCAACCTCCCAAAAAACAAAGAGAATAATCTTAGAACATGCATTTAACATATGGACAATGTCTGGGAAACCTCAATATGATCTCATGTCAAAAAATAAAATTTGCTTTAATGATATATTTGTCTTTGTTCCAATGAATCATTATACATACATTTTGCAATACATAAACTTTTAATGTAGGGCCAGATTATATTTGGTTTAGTCTATGTTATTAGATGCCTGGAATCCGTTCTGATTCAGAACAAAGAAATTCATAAAATGACTGACAAGAGGACTTCTGCTACAATACCATGTTTAGCTGAGCCTGTGCAGTACTAATTCTAACTGTTTGTAATATCCATAATAATACTATATCATATAATATTATATAATAATCCAATAATGGGAACAAAGCCTAAGAAAATAATAATGGAATCATGAAAGTCCGAACTGTTGTGTAAAGGTCAATATTCTCATCCATTCTGCACTTCCTGAACTTTGCGCATTCATCAAACTCTGCGATGTGGCAAATTCACAACCAATTCAGACACTTACGGCGGTCTTGAACTTATGGAGCTCTTTGCACAATTGAGCCTGGATGTTCACAGGTAATTACACTATTCATCATGTGTCTGAATCTGTCTAAATAGCCAGTATGGTAAGGTGTACTCTATCAAATTCACCAGTTTTACTTCACCTGATCAGGGAGATGATGGCAGGGCTACTACTGTCCCATTCACTATGCCACACTAGGCAAAAAATAACATGCTGGTCACTTGTTTTCTATGGGAATCCACCACTTAGTTAATAAGAGGTAGATAATTTTCAACTATCTTCGCACAGAAACACAAAGTAATGACAATTCATTTTGACAGTTGAATTCTCACTTCATGAATAAGCCCCTTGGAGAATTAATATTACCAGAAAAAAGTGTTTTGCATTTGGCTTCAAATCAATGTATACTTTTTACCCTAGGAGCAAAGGAAACATTTTTTGCACTTTCATAAAAGGATGATTTTGATGCTTCTTCTTTTCCAACAACAGCAGAAATCCATCTCACTTTATGGATGTGATTCAGGCTATCTCTATAAAAGAAAGGCATAGTGTTATATGGAAACCATTGTTTCCCTTATTGCAGCCCGGTGAGCTTATCAGCACAGTGTTTTAGATAAGAAATGGGTGCCCGGGCAGAAAAAGGTACTTTAGGAGCAATGACACACCGGCCATTTTTATTGCATGCAGTAAACACAATTCAGAATGAAGACAATACATTAACTTTAATAGACAACCATGTGAAAATATGCAGTAAATGAAGTTTCATGTGCTAAAAATGCCTGGTGCAGATGTGAGAAATGGAATAGGTTTATTTAATAGGAGAAGATTTAAGAAAAGAATAGATGATTTGGGATGATATTTCCTTTCGAGGGCTAGGGGCCACATCTACCTATCAACTAGCCAACAAGTTTGCAAGGCAATTCTGCCAACCAGAAAAAGTGAGAGAAATCTACATTTTGTAGAAATTCCTTCCAATTTTTTTTTTTTTATTATATTGAACATCTGCTCTGATTCAGACTTTCAAACAGCACCTCCTTTTAAGCTTTACCCTCTTGTTTAAGAAAGAAAAATCTAATTGACCCAATTTAGGAATTAATGGCTTTAAATCTCATATATCTAGAAGTTAAAGTTGCCTGAACATCATTGTTATCTAAACAAAAAAATCTGTCAGTCAATCTGTTTCCTATGCCTACACCCACACTGTCCTATTGTTAATTGTGCATCTCTTTTGTAACCCAGTTGTTGAATCTTATTGATTTTCACAGTTAGCAAGGGATGGTAACCAAGTTTAAGCATTGAACAACAGGACTCCAAATGCCTAATGACTTGTTTGCATGTCACTACCCTCAATTCCTTTGTGTTGGTGAAAATCTTCTATTGTTTTCACTTTTGAGTAGAAAAGGTGATTATACAATGGCTATATCTTGTTTTAAAAGTTTGTTTAATGACGAGAAAGGTTTGCATTACCCCTGACCTTTCCTAAGCAGTTTTAAATGGTCTCTTGATTTCTAAACAAGGCTGTAGCTTGAGTATTGAGTTATTTGTGTAATAGATTTACTGAAACAAAAAGTTAAATGTAAAAAAAAAGTCACATTAGTTACCAGTCATTAAAGTCATAAATCCATAAACAGTTCACAAAACAAAAGTGAATGCAATGTTAACGTTTGATCAACATCCTTCCACCATTGTTAAGATAAATGCGGTGGAGCCATTTGACAAAAGTTAAAGATAATCCTAATATTGAGGCAAACTAAGTTCCAACTCTGAATCAGTTCAAATTTAGAGTTTTTTGTTTGTTTTTTTAGAGAGAATCATATATCAGATAAAAATCAGATTGTGAATTATATTCTATTTAGAGCAGTTTACTTCCTTTAGGCTAGGTTCACACTAGCATTTAATTACACTGTGCTTTAAAAAATGTTGCATTGCAAATACCCATAGGACTTACCTTGTTCCAGCCACACTAGTGCAGAACGCGAGTGCACACAAGATGGAATGCTTGATGTAGCATTTTTGCCAGCGTATGTGTGTATGCAAAGAATGCAAAGAGATCGGAGGAGGTGCAAATGCCGAGGGAGCGTTCACACTATGTCGTACAATAAAAAAGTGCTTCTAGAATATACAGTGGACTGAAATACTCAGTGTATTTTCTAGATGCACTTTCCTAAAAATGCAGCACATGCTGTATATGCTCTAGTGTGAATCTAGCCTTAAAAAGCTGCCAGACTCAGAGGGGGTTATTCACTAAGGTGCAAATTTGACTATCGAATTCACAAAACAGTGGATTCCCATAGCAAATCCGCTACAATTTCCCCATTGTAAAATCGCAACAATTTTTAAAGTTAATATTGTGACAATTTTCCCACAATAAAGTCGTGACTGTGACAATATTCTCATTATAAAGACGTGACTGTGACAGTAGCAGCCTATTGCGACTGTCTTTATCTAGTGAATTTGCACCTATATGCAACAATTCGTACTTTAGTGAATAACCTCCTCAACCTGCAATAGCTTAAACAAGTAGTTACTTACATAAGGCAGTTGCCATGCAGAGGACTTCCTGGTGAGTACCAGCCACAAATTCTAAGATCCCTTGGTGATTATCAAGGTACTCATAAGACTCCAAAATTTACTAAACTTGAAAAGGTCGATTTTAGTATTTTCAAGTTTATTCCCTGTAAATATCGCCATTCGATCAGTATATATCGATCGATATTTTTTTTATCGCTTTTTAACGATCGAAATGTTTTGATCGGATTTTTTCGACGGAAAAGTAACTAAAGTACTACTGTAAAGCATGGCTAATTTTCCATTGAAAAATCTGATAATTAATTATTATATCCTCCAATATTAAGTGCAGAGCCCTTAAGAGAGAGCTAGAAATCAAGTAACTGGTGCCGAAAATATTCAGTTATGAATTTCTGTGGTTGGTTTAAAATAATCAAGATATAAATTAATCAATTTGCTTATTTGCAATGATGAATGATGTGGTATGTTGTTTAAAGCCCTGTAAAAGACAGTGTAGGATTTCCTATTGTGGATTTATGAGTAATATTACCCATTGTTTGTTTAAATGGGCAGAGACAGACTTTGTGCATTGTTGAAAGTAGCCCTTTAAAACAAACAAGCTTAAGGCAACCCTGTTGAAGAAACAAACAAATGAATGCACAGATGATGAAATCTGCTCAGCAATTTGCCAGCAGTTAATAAATATTTACTGCCTTGTACTTATTAACAGATACTATTTGAAGGCTTTTCTTTTTGCAGAGAATAGAGACCATGTTCAAGTTGGTTAAAATAATTGCATAACATTTCAGCTAATGAACTTTTTAATCTAGGTACACATGCTCTGAGCAATTATTTCAATTGAATTCAAGTTATATTGTTTTTGATTCCTTCCTAAATATGTGTCCTATAAATCTATAAAGGGTTGATTGTCTTAAAAAAATACAGAACTCATCTTCCTAACTTTGTGTTCAAGTTTGGTTTGTGGTTATTTTTCCAATCACTTGGCATATATTTGACAAAACCTTAGTAAATAAACTAACTACCCATCCGATTTTCTAAAGGGAAAATATGACTGCACACACTTTTTTTTTTTTTTTTTAGGGTGACATGTACATAAGGATAATGCCATTTAAGTTCTTGTTCTGAACAATGGAAAAGTATACTGAGAAACAATAAATGATTTCTCTTTAAATGCAATTTGTGAGCGTGCTCATGTTGAAGAGATGCTTTGTTTAGAGTTACTGCCAATTAAGGACAAGCAAGCAACTTTGCTCTTCTCTTGATAACCAAAGGACACTGTTTCTACAAGTATTTACGTTTTTAGATGGTGCTTTAACATTCATGATCTGCTTCCAAGTTATTTTTTATCCAATCTGGATTAAACACTTGCAGGGGAAATCAATTAACAGGGGCAAACTTTACAGTGGTCTAGTAACCTATAACAACCAATCAGAAGTTGTATTTTATTATTCTTGCTTCTTTAGATCAGAGAGTGCTGCTGATTGGTTGCTATGGGTTACTAGACCTCTGCAAATGATTGCTCTTGTTGATGAATTTCCCAGTTGGCCTCTATCCAACCTTAATATTCTTGAAAGTGTATAATATGTTGCAATTTTATTAAAGAAGTTTGCTAAGCGCCTTTTTCCACCTTTATGAACTTACTGTTGCTAGAACATAAAAAAAAGTTGAATAAGGTGGGTGGGAAACATGCCTGTTTGCTGCTCCTTTATTAAAGATCTGGATATTTTATTAAGAAGCGTACACCAGTTACATTATACCAGTGCACTCACTTCATTGTATGTATTTAAGTGGGGCTTTCACCTTTTGACAGCTAGCTCATGTATTGGCCATGAGGTCAAGAGAGGTAAAAAAAGCAATCATCATTACTCCCAGCATTAGTTAAAAAACAACTCTTTTAACATCTAAATTCTTTTCTTCCAGTTGATAATCTCAGAACATGATAATCTCCATTGATAAGTATTTGGTTTGTGTGCATTTCAGTGGTTACTTCTTCTTTTCCTTATTGACGTGGTGGCGCTGTATGTTAAAAGTATGGTTAATAAATCAGTGGAAGTTGAACTAACACTTTAGTATAAAGCAATTCCGTTTCTAGAATTTGAAACACTACAATGATGAAGATTTATTAAACTTGTACAAAGACTCAACTCATCTACTGAGAATAGGAGTGTTGCGTACCCTAGGTTCTACAGTTTTACAGAATATGAATTTAGTATCACTAAAAGGGGTATTGGAAGTCCTGGAAAGAAGTATTTGGTCATGGCAAAAGACATGAAATATCTGTCTTTCTACATCCCCTGACATACTGTTTTAATTTAAGCATGCTCTAAAATAGTACAGAACTATTTGCATTTATATGTTGGAAGGTTTATACTTTGCTCCATGTGAATCATAAACGATGCAGGATTTGGGGGCCTCGACTTAAGACTAATGTACACACTGCACTGACAGCCTTAATTTCCTGTATAATAAACTTTCTCCCCTTCAGCGTCAGGTCTCTGATCTGTAGCCAGCGCTGTCATATACTCCAAAATTCTTCACAGAAATGCTGCGTGTTTGTGTGTTTTGGGTGGGGTATGCCTCGTTTCGCATGCAAACTGCCAAGTTCATACCAGTAATAAGTGTAATAGAACATGTGAATTCTAAACCTCAAAATGGTAACGGGGTTAGGGGCTTTTTTGAAATCAGCAGCTTATGTATGAAACTAGTCAATCTGGAATTTGTTACAGTGACTGTAAAGCATAAGTAACTGGATGAATCTGCTGTTTGGATGATGTTTGTTTTCTTTGTTATTCCTTTTTATATTATTACATCATTATTTTGGCGGTTAATTGGACTTCTAAATAAACAAAGTATTTACTATTGGCAGATTTTAACTACTAAATGCTAATTAATATCTGTGTTGCATCCATGACTGTACACTGCCCCCCAGCTGCTGGAAATAGGTATTTTCCTGGAAAGTTTTTGGCGTAGATTTCACAGAGGGGCCCATACTGATTGATTTTAGGGGTGTTAGAACAAACTGTATTCAATTTCATTTAGTAAATGTTCTGAGATTTGAGGGTAAGCCAGTGATAAAAATATATATGTGGGATACATGTTAGTTACTTTACTAAAAAACCTGCCACATTTCCACCTATACTTTGTTAAATAAAAGGAGTGTGTTTGACTGATTTCCGTCCTTTAAGGACTTGCATACTTATTAGTCTGAGCAAGAGTGAGTTTGAAGAATTACTGCATACTGCTTCAAAGTAAAGTAACTAATTTAATTGTATTGTCACTAGCAAAATGCACTTCTGTTGGCAATGGTATAAATAAGGGTGTAACTTCATACTGAAGAGGTATGGGTTAAAAGATTTGGGGGGTTATTCACTAAGGTGCGAATTCGACTGTCTAATTCGCAAACAGCGGATTCCCATAGCAAATCCGTGACAATTTCCCCATTGTAAGGTTGCCACAATTTTTTAATGTTAAGATTGCTACAATTTACCCATAATAAAGTCACGACTGCGACAATATTTTCATTATAAAGAATCGACTGCGACAGTAGCAGCCTATTGCAACTGAATTTATCTGGTGAATTCGCACCTATACGCAACAATTCGGACTTAAGTGAATAACCTCCTTGGTTCTTTAATAAATGGGATTCAGGTTGGCACAGAGGACTCTGAGATGACGTGTATAATACGTTATTTATTTTTTCTCATTATTTACAAAGGAGAAATTAGTGCCTAAATGTGTGCATAGTGGCAGTCATTTTCATTGCTTTTCCTTGGCTATCTCAATCTATGATTAAAAATACATATAGACAGAATTAATGGGAACAAAATTTCTGGGCCTTATGGGTTATACCCATAAATCCATGGAAAACATTAGTTCATTTGTAGCAAGATCTTTATTCTTATTGTACTTAGATTCTATCTCTTCCCTTGTGCTGTGCTCATGAAATGAAGGACATTTTTAGAAAGGAAGAGGTTTAAACTGATGGCATCTGTAATGCAGAGGACAGACAAAAGGGTTGTAAGAGGTTTTAATTAGTTTGTCTTTGAAAGACATATTAGCAGTGTTTCATGGAGGACAAAGCTTGCTAGTCAAAGTTACCGGCATTTTTTTATAGGGAACTTAGTTACATGGGATAGATTTGTTTGGACAACCATATGGTACAAATCCATATAAAGAGGTTTTTATGAGAAGAGTCTGTCAGGTGTCTCTTCCAACTAATTAATTAATATATAATGATGGTGAGTTTGAAGAACATGGTACGAAGTGCTAAGCTACTGTTGGCTTGTAAGCAATTAGAGGAAGTGTATCTGGTGTAAGGCCACTAATACAGAAAGAAGAGCCAAAGTCTCTGAATAAATCAAATTTGTTCATCAACACAATAAATCCTCAATCTTTCCCTTCCAAGCCACCAACTTGATTATTTATGCTTTTTCTGTATACAGTACGTTAGTTCACAAATACATGGCAGCCTTTGTAGCAATTCACCTCCACCACCTGCTGAGAAAGCTGGTGTCCTGAGACCTGGCTTTTACAAAACTAGCTCTGAGTATACATCTCATTGATATTCACAGTTTAATGGACCATGCGACATCTCCCAAACAGTCAAACACTATGGGGATTTTTTTCATTACACAGTTGTGTACGTGTATTAATTCTCCTCCATTTTACACTTTCCCAACTTTGTGGTCTTATGCACCTATTTGCTTCTTTCACCTATTTACCCAGTGCTGGAGTGTTTCAAAGTGGCAAAATTCAGCAAGGCATAAAGCTACAATTTCACTGGTTTGACTTTGCCAGCTCAAAGTGGCGAAATAGGGGGCTAATGGCAGGGCTCTGGTTTTGGGTAAAGTGATTTTATACTCAAATGACAAAGAAAACATAGTGAGCAATTAACATAAACTAGGAATATTTTTGCATAGAAAGAGATGTAAAAATCACTTGTTGTAGGTGACTTTGAAATAGCAACAAAATCAGTGGTCAGACTGGTGACATTGTCCTTTTTTAAGATTAATCCTGCCTATAAATAGTTTTCCACATTAATCTAATAAAGATACAGTGACATTTTCCCCTTTAAACAGATCCATGGGAATCATAGGAAAATTACCACTGCACTTTGCTTAGCAGAATTTACATCACTACATATACGCTACTACTGCTCAAATAACTACGCCTGACTGCATTGAACAGAGTCTGTCACAATTCACATCTTTGTCAAATGAATCCACTGTTTAGTAAATAAAAGGACATGCATTTGTTACATCTGGTGAATTTGCGCTTTGTTGATTAACCCTTATGTGTGTTGATGAGTCAGGCTTCTTTAGCATATTAAAGAGGATCCAATATGGTGGCCATGACATGCTAGCACAAGCATTTCTGTAAAATAGTTCTGCAGCTCAAAGGTACTGATTTACTGTTTCATAATATAACAGCTTAACCTGGAAGACCCTGTATTTTTTAGCACATCAGTTATGGTTAGGGTACATTAGTTCTTTTTTCAATGTAGGAAGAATGACAGTTTATGTAATTTTACTCGATTGAAATAGGGTAAGATAACTAGGAGATGCAAACAAAACAATGGCTTTCCGCACTCCAAAAACAATAAAAACAACGAAGTTTATTGGGAAGTAGTTAAAATCCAAGCATCATGAAAAATCAAAAGGTAAAATCAAAGGCTATGGCACCCCCTAACGCGTTTCGCACTTCAGGTGCTTAATCATAGATGAGGTGCAAGTGTATGAGAGAGTATAAATAGAGTAAAACTACTACTAGGATTAGAATAGAAGTTGAGGCCCCCGCTGGTAGTTGACCAATTTATTTATTTATTTATTTTTTAAATTAGGCACCAATACCTTCTATTTATAGCCTGAGTAGTAAATGCAAATGACCGCTTTAGGTTTTCAGTATTATGATGAACTGGGCAATGGTTCATGGACGTTAGATTCAGATTCTTTAAAGCAATAATGATAATTTAATTTTTTTTTACTGCTGAATTTGTATTTATTATATTGGTGAAATTGAAAATATATGCATGAATTTCGACAAATGTATCAAGCAGGTGGCTCGATACTTTTAAACAATTTTCAATTGGACTTTTAGAGATGTAATGGAAGCCTTATGCATTCATGTTCTTATCCTCTGGTAAAGTTAAAAGTGTACAGGGGAGGGGAGGGATGGGATCACAACCTTGAAATCATTCCCCATGATTCAGAAACTTTGCTAGGACACATGCGCCTGGATTATGAAAGTTTAAAAAAAGATGTAATATATAAAACAGATGTTCTTAAATGCATACACATGAGCACTTTTTAGCATTCTGATTGTTGCTAATTGGTTCCAGATTTTGCCTTTCTTCTTAAAAAGTCATGTGTGACCATATAGTTTGTTTAACTCATTCATTTCTTTTTCCGTTAAAGTCATGCTTTGCATCATTAAGCAAGGCATCAGCAAAATCTTGGAAACGACATGCTCGTGCAATGTCATGATTGTCATCTTAGGTGTTGTTTAGTAAGAAAACACAACATAAACATTAATAATATTATATTTAAAACATTATGGAATTTAAGGGTGAAGTGAAAATTGTCCACAAAGTTTACTTAGAAACATTAAACTCTCTGTCCCTTCTATATTCAGTTAGCTCAGTAATAGGCTACAAAACTCTTATGTCCTTTGAAGAGTAGGTGATATACTCTATGGTGATGTGTCAAGTGATGCATATCAGATTAGACACCTGGAGTGGAGGTAGAAGAGATTTCTCTGAATTGGTAATGGGATTTTGGGAAATACAAGACCTAAAATGATCCTGTACAAACTTGAATGGATATTCATTTAAACAATACATATTAACTTGCTTTATGGACCCTAAAGAGTACTTAGACTAATACTGCATATTTCAGAAAGATTACAGGTGTTGCCTCCAGCTGTTGAACACCGTAACATAAATGGTTATCTAAGGATTGCTATCATCTCCATTGGAGATACTCTACATATCATGTTCAGTGGTCTTAGAGGCCAGAATTAAGCTCATTTTGTCACATTGAGAGAAATAACCACAGTAAAAGTGGTCATGAAATGCTGTCACATACAATATTGCAAATGGGATTACTGGTCACACCAGAAATCTTATTTAACAAAGGTTTAACCATCCTACACATCCTACATTAAGTTTAAGGCCATTTAATAAATATTCCTTTATGTGAGTGAAAATTATTTATTTCAGCTTGGTAGATATTTGCATTGCATGATTTCCATTAACTAACATGTTGCCAAGTGAACACAATATTCACAAGGCCAGACCAACCAATAACCAATCAGAGAGTAAGAACATTTAAAATATCCAATTAACACAGCCTATTGTTAGCTGCAACAAAAACTTCAGTAAATATATGTGTGAACTGCATCTCTGTTGGAAATGAAGGTCAAATGTAATGAAATTATTGACAGTATTTTCTAAATATCCAAGAATCTCAAAAGCTTTTCACTCTTCATAGAAAGCCATAATAGTGTGAATTGATGTCTGTATTGAAATCCCTTGCTGGATTTCTCACCTATATAATATCTTTATAGAGCTCATTTGAAAAATAAAATAAATAATAAATGTAAGGTTTTTTTAAAGCTAGCAAGCTTTTAAAGGCATAATGTCAAAATTGAATGTCCCTTTAAATATTCTCTGTGTATATATAGAATATAAATAAAGTTTTATTATTGTCATGTTTTCTGTGAATTAGTTTTTTTGCTTCCTGTACCGATACATTTTATGATCTGAGAAAATTTATATTTCTAACTCTATATGCATTTGCATAGCTGCATTTTTTGCCACATCTGCTTATATATATCCTTCTTAATGCTCACAGTCATGAAATGAGCGCTAATTAAAATGTAACAAAAAAAGATGTTGTAAGAGGGAGGTAAGAGAAGCATGACAGATTACCACAACACCTGTATAAAATTCAGTTTATTCTGTATGGGACACATTTGTACATCTCCTGCCTATTTATTTATTATTTTAGACTTTAGTTCTTCCTTGTATCATCATCATCATCAAGCATCAAGTGCAGCTCTGGACAGTTATTTGAAACTAATCCTGCACACTAGACTAGAGCAACAAACTGTCCAGTATACTTACACATGAGCGTCCAGGGGCAAGGGCTTCCCTCATGTCTTCCAAATTTTAATGCTAGGTCACACCTCTTGTTGTGCCCCTCTGTCCTGCTGGCATGGACCATGGTGTAATGATAACCACCACCATCTCTAAATTTGGTGGCACCGTAAACGGATGTAGTAGTGACATAATTCCTGCTACCTTTGGAGAAGTTTCTGCAGACACCCATGTGTTTCCACTTTGACCGCTAAATTTTGTGCTCTACCTCAGCTCACTTCAAGAACATTTGATATGAATTTTATAGTTACTGCATTCAAAAAATTGCATCTCCATCTCCTCTACTTTTGCTTAGCACAGACAATGTAACCATCCTTCTGTTTTAGGAAGACTTCTACAAAACTTTTACAGAAAAATGAACATTTCCTAGGAAGAATATTGGGCAATCCTTTCTAAAAAAGATACACTAGAAAATAAGATTAGTATTGCTACCATGCTGCTATACCAAACATTTATTTTGTCTTATTTTAACTTTCATCAAAGTCATAACAGTGTCCGTGTGTCTAGTATAAGAACACTCTTTCATTTTTCCATAGCTTCACTCTAAATAGTCTCAGCATTGAGACTATTGTTGATAATGACTTTTCTCCAAACATTCAAACTGTTGTGGGTAAAGAGATCAGATAATAACGAGGTTATCTTTGTAAACAGTTTCAACCAATAATCATATTGTCCATCAAGACCACATAATGTTGAGATATACTCTTTAATGTGCAATTATTTAATGTCTATTTAGCCCAACATTAAGTTAATTAACATTAAATAAATGTATGCCATTGACTTGAAAACATTTTCTCTTTCATTATTCAACCCTTGTTTTTCTTTTATAATGCAAATCATTTGGTACTTATGTTAGAATATAGGACTCTATTAGGTATTAGACAAATTTAAGTTAAATACATTGATTACTGGATATCCATTGCTACTGGAACTAATGATAAAAGGGAAATATAGCCATCATTTGAAAACCTAGTTTTTGAGGTTTGAAAAGACCTGAGTCTGAACAAAAAGCTTAGAAGGTTGAGTTTCAAATTGGTAAGAAAGCAGAAAGGAATGTTTAGCTGGGTTGTTTTACTAAAACCCTTACAGTATGACACCTGGAGAACATATAGCTCATGTTGTAGCTTTGAAGTTCTGGCAGGAAGTATTTTCTCAGGGCGACATTCTGGGAGTGATTTTGTACCGTCTTAAAGGAGCAGTAATGGCAAAAAAAGAAAATTGCCATTTAAGTTGGCATGGCAGTCCTAATCTGTAATTATAAAAATGGTACATTTTAAGTTAAAATCCTGATTTGTATTGCATTGTGTTGTACATTACATGGCTTGCAGCCATCTTTATTCATAACAGATAACAGAGCGCTGCAACCAGGTAAAGAGAACCATGGAGAAATAATTGTCATACCATTCCAATATATGCTTTATATATATATATATATATATATATATATATATATATATATATATATATATATATATATATATATATATATATATATATATATATATATATATATAATGTGTGTGTGTGCGTGTTTATATACAGTGGGGAAAAAAAGTATTTAGTCAGTCACAAATAGTGCAAGTTCCACCA
>WMED01014201.1:0-10193 GCA_019650415.1 Pipa parva | reverse complement strand
GAAGAGATTTCATCAAAGTGGCAGTTGTCTTATAGATGTGCGAATTCCCAAGATAGTGGGGCTTTACCAACTTTGCACTTTCAACAAATGTTATTTTCTGTGATTAATTCTCTCTAGCCAGCCATATATAAACACACCACTTTACATCTAGGGTTATTCACTAAAGTCTGAAATGTTGTGTACAGGTGCGAATTCGGCAGATAAAGACAATCGCAATAGGCTGATACTGTCACAGTCACGTCTTTATAATGAGAATATTGTCGCAGTCGTGACTTTATTATGGGAAAATTGTCACAATCTTAACATTAAAAAATTGTTGCGACTTTACAATGCGGAAATTGTCACAGATTTGCTATAGGAATCTACTGTTTGCGAATTCAACAGTCAAATACGCACTTTAGTGAATAATCCCCCAAGAGCGGTCTTTCCAAGTTTAATATTAGTGTAATGCACATAAATAGCAATTCAATAACTACATTTATGATTTTCAACCTGTGCTTAACAGTTATTAAAGGACCAGTAACATTAAAAAAATAAAACTGTTGTTTGAATTGCTGTTTTTAGTTATTTAAATCCAGTTAAGTTTCTGATTTTTATTTGACTATGTTGTTTCTCTTTCTCTCTCTGGGGGTTATTGGCTAAAGTGAGAAATCAACTTTCAAATTGTCAAACAGCAGATTCCCATAGCAAATCCGCGACAGCGACCATTTTAAAATCATGACTGTGACAATATTCCCATAGTAAAGTCACGACCGAGATAATGTTCCCATAATGAAAGTCTCAGCTGGGACGGCAGCAGTCGATTGTGACCGTCTTTAGCCGGCGACTTCACACCTTTATGCAACAATTCGGACTATAGTCAATAACCTCCTATGTCTCTTCTGGTTGTAGCCAAATTGGGGTTTCTAGAGCACTTCATGAATATGTATTCATAAGAAACTATAGGACTAGATGAAGTTTTTTTTTTTAATTTGGCCAGCATTGGCCATATTGAAAGTCACTTTTTTATACTGAAAAGTTGTTCTCCATCCTATATAAAACAGCAGAAACCTTTATAAATTTCCCCCCTTAAAATGTCAGAAACTACAAGGAAGGAAAACAAACTCAAAATAAGACAAGCCAGGAATTCAACTTTAAAGAAAATATTTTGACGGCTGCTATATAAGAATACCTGTCATGTCAATCTGAATTGGGTTCTTTCTTTGGTGTCACTGGTCCTTTCAGCAGTAGTGAGATCTTTGCCATAAAATATTAAAGTGAAAATACACAGCTTACTCTTGTCAAAACAGTTAAAGAAGAACTAAAGTAAAAAATAAAAAAAAAAGATATATTAAAAACTTACCTTTGCTTTGTGTGGTTTTTTTTTTTTTTTTGCCTTCTTCTGGATCAACATTGTGACATTACAGGATAATAGACTGAACTGGATGGACTTGTGTCTTTTTTCAGTCTTATAAACAATGTTTCTATGTTAGAATTAGCATTACTTTTAATATTTCAATGCTTTACAATTATTTACTGCATAATTTAGACTGTGGTTATATGAACAAAAGGCCATAGTCAGTTAACAGGTTTGGCTTAAGGCATCAAGCATTCTGTGCCTACAAGGGTTTACCTACTTCATTAAGGGTTAGTAGTTTCTCTATCCCATGTAATGGATCTAATGATTTACTAATGCAGTTAACAGAGTTGAGCTGCATCTGGAGCCTGTTGCAAACAGAAAGCAAGGGGAAATAGAAGGAATCACAAAAGATGGAGGAAAATCTCACAGCCCTTCTTCAGTCTGGGAATATTTAAAGTGAAATGATATGGATTTCATAAATACAATATAAACACAACATATTTCCCTTCTAGAAAGACCTTGGGAGCCACAGAATGCTAAAAATGTATTTTATGTGATGCTAAAAATATGATGCTTAAATATGTTATAGAACAGCTAATGATATAATTAAAGGTAAATTCAAGGCTGTATATAAAGAGCTGTCTGTTTATTGGCCACCTAGTAATAAGTTCAGCAAGTGTTTAGACTTACTGATTTTGCAGAATAATCATAGCAATACAAGAAAAAACATGCTCTTGTAAAAGAGATTTTCAGCTAATCCTAGCCCCTCCTCCCTTAGTCAGTGGCTAAGCTCACTAACTGAGCATGCTCCCCATCCTGAAACTAATTAAAATTTACTTTCAGTTGCTTCAGGAAACTTAGTGCAAGACAGGTCTAAGAGAAAGAAAGACTACTAAATAGCAGCCTAAACCAGATCAGAGTTTAAAGCTGCTTGGTAATCCAAATTTTGGCACTTCTTGTACTTCAAACAAATATATATAAAACAATTTTTGTACATGCTTTAGTTTTCCTTTAAATTGTATTTATGGATCATCCCCATCCGTCCTCATATGCTGTATCCCTAATCACAGCTATCTGGGCTTCATTTACCACCCCAAATGTGATCCCCTCAAATGTGGCGCTTTTTCATGGAATCTCCCATATGATAAACACTACAGTTCTTCACTGCAGAGGGGCTTTATAGTAGCCAGGATTAGAGTACACAAAGTAAGCAGAAAATCTGACTCATGCAGTTAAATGGAAGCAACCCACTTCTCTAGCACTTATTTCTTTACAGAGTTAGAAAGCTTGAGGCCACAGCTTATTGTTCACTAAGCATTAGCAATCTGGCATTTACGTACACAAGCAGAAAGAAAACAGTAAGGTAAACTAAGGAAAGGCTTCTTAGCAGCAGTTAGGGTTAAAAATGAATGGAATAAGCTTCCGGCAGAGGTACTAAAGACAAATACGGAGACAGAATTCAGGTATTCATGGAAGGACATTTTAAAATCTAAAAAAAGGTTGTCTTTGTTTCTGCCTTTGAATATGCATGCTGTTACTGAATGTTTCTATAAATGATAGGGAAATTGCTGTCTACAACTCCCACAGTGCCCCAGAGGAATTAGAAGTATGAAAATATATTAACTTGAATGCATTAACTTTACTTAATTAAGTTAAACATAATCCTTAATTCTGTGAAAGAAAACAGATAAAAGTGAAAAAGCGCTAAAGGACCAGTACACTAAAGAAAGAAATAAATTCACATTTCGATTGGCATGGAAGTTATCCAAATATGGCGTTCGTGCCATCTTTAAAAGTTCACCTGTCACCTCAAAACACTAAGGGGGTAATTCACCAAACAGCGAACTTACCATCCAGATCCTTCGCATCAGTACGCATACCCGGTTATGCGCTCGCTGATGTCCTGCACACGGAGGGATTCCAGTCTTGGCGAAGCTCGCGAGACTAGACTCGAGTCACCTCGCGAGACTGGAATCCCTTTAAAGCGTTCGCTGATGTCCGTGTGCAGGACATCTGCGAGTGCATAACCGGGTATGCGTACTGATGCGAAAGGATCCGGAGGGTAAGTTTGCTGTTTGGTGAATTACCCCCTAATACTAATTAAGGTTGTACTAATTAAATAAATGTTTTTGTAAAAATATATGTATTTTAAAATAATGTATCTTTATACAGCATTTCTCTCTGTCATCTTCCCTGTCAGCCTGCCTTTTCTTTCCTGGGTCAGGTGGGTGAGGCTAAATGATGATTGACATTATAGCTCCTCCAATCACATCCCTGCTAGATTGTGATTTAAGGGATTTGATTGGATTAGCTATAATGTCAATCATTATTTAGCTCCGCTCACCCAGCATTCGAGAAAGAAAAGGCAGGTTGACAGGGAAGATGACAGAGAGAAACGCTGTATAAAGGTACATTTTTTAAAATACATATATAGTTACAAAACGTTTATTTCATTAGTACAACCTAAATTAGTGTTAGTTTTGAGGTGACAGATACATACATACATACATTTCATATTATACTAAACTGAATCAAATGTACAACTTGTAACATAAAATGTTAAAATCAGAACAATAATTTAAAAAAGCTCTAGATTTTTTTCAATAGTTTTTGCTGAAGTTAATGAGTATTCTAAAAACCATTTCAGTGTCCTTGTATATTGTAAGTACTTCAGGGGATAGAAATTAGCATGAACAGACCTTTTGTGCACTGATGAAACAAACACTTATACAAAGATCTAATTGGGAATGAAGAGTGGCATTAAGTGGTTTAGTCAAGTCATAAAAAGGATTAAACAATTTATTCTGTGATGCAGTTTACACATGATCCTGAAAGGGCTAGATGAGGATTTGTACATAGATCTGGTGGTTGCATGCATTTGTCCTGCAGTCCAAGCAGTTGTGTACACAGCATGGGGGTTATTCACTAAAGTCCGAATTGTTGCGTATAGGTGCGAATTCACCAGATAAAGACAGTCCGCAATAGGCTGCTACTGTCGCAGTCGCGTCTTTATAATGAGAATATTGTTGCAATCTTAACATTAAAAATTGTCGCGACTTTACAATGGGGAAATTGTCGTGGATTTACTATGGGAATCCGCTGTTTGCGAATTAGACAGTCGAATTTGCACCTTAGTGAATAAACCCCCCATGTCATCATACAGGATCACTGGTAAATAGCCCTTTTTCTTATATAGATACAATATTTTCCCATTTTAGCTAAATCAAAGTACAATGTCGTTATAGTTACCTTTAAAACCACAAAATCTAAAAAAAAATAAATGCGAAGAAAAACTTTGATAAATTAAAAATTTTAGGTGAAAAGCACATATAAGAAGGAATAATATTTTGTTGAATAGGTTTAATGTGTGGTAAAGTATGAAAATGTTACCACTAAGTTTACAATAATGTTAACCGAAAAGATGTGTATCTGCAGTACTTAGTTTTATACTGTTTAATGTTTCATATATATCAATAAATGTAATAGTCATTCATTTTTAATAACTTTGTATAATTCTAGGAAAGATAACCATTTTGTGTAATTCATTATTCCTGACACAAACAAAGTGAATCACAGGGGTATGTATAAACAGGTGCCAAGCTCATACAGGTCTAGTAATACATAGCACTTAGCATTTACTTGTCTACTGATGTGGAAATAATGAAAGCAAACATTTAATCAGTTGCTATAGAATACTGGAGCTGATAATAAAGTACATTCCTTCAAATAATCTTTTTCATAATTGCTGTTGAATACTTCTGTATCTACTGACCTACAGTATGCTGAAGAATTCCCATTACATAATCAGATAAATCTTTTCTTGCTGTTGTTATTCACTTTAATCAGGGGGTATAACAATAGGAGTTGCGACGCCTTCACAGCCTTCCAACACAGGGTGGCGCTGCAGGGGACCTTGATACTCATTCCGCATGGGTGCCCATGGTATTTTAGGTACACTCCTGGCTTTAATACTGTTATTAAGAGATATTTCTGTATGGGCAAGTCATTTAGATTTGAATGTGTTTTTTTATTAGCAATTTCTTTCTTTTTTTTTCTTTTTTTTTTTTTGCTATTTTTTTTTTGGCTCCTGCTGTTCTGGATTTACTGCTGCACTAACCTGGCCAACCTCCCTTACAAATCATTTATGGATCCCTCAGTTCTACAAGTCTTGTGCATGAGCCACACTTCTGTCATGGAATTCTCCTTAATTTATGGGTGTCTGTGCTTGAACACCTGTCTGAGTATATTATTAGACAATTAAAAGACATACAGGTCTAGCTTTACATTGCATAAACTTAGCCCACTAAGTTAAGGAAGAAGCGGTTTCTTCTTGTGTGCAAAAATGTTGTCAGTAGTACACTAATCATTTCAGCCTTAAATTGCGCCCGTTAGTCCACTATGACATAAGGAACCACAATCTTCCTATCAATACTATGTTCTAAGTACATTGGTTCAGAAGCCCTAGTCTAGCTTGCTGTCTGAAGGATATTTTTTCCACTTCCGAATTATGGAAATCCTGGCACCTATCACTTTAGTGATAGTTTATACCACTGTCAGGCACACATTTATACAGTATGCAAATATCAGTCAAGGGCTGCCATTAGCCCTTTGAGATATTATCAGCTGACAAAGCAAATAGGTGATAGTATTTAGGATTATCATTAAAGATTAACAGCACAATGTAAGAATATAAGTAACATGTTTTCTTCTTACAAGGGACAGAATATTTATACACAGCAGAAACCATGCTTTTAAATGCATGTAAATCAACTGTGCATGATGCATGCATCTATAAGGATTAATAACCTGCCGTTCTAATGATCTTTAGAGGGTTAGTGGTGCATTTTTGCATTCCCCTTACTCTGTGTGAGTAGTTGGTATGTGCCCAGAAGCATTAGACATTTTAGCCAATGAGGGAGCCAGACATACTGATTAAGTCACTTGCCTACCAGTTATTTCACCATCTATGCATTTGCTAAATAAACCTTCCTTAAGAGTCCATGGCATTAATCAAGAAACCCCCTGAGAAGTAAGCAGCAAGGAGGACTGGGAGTTATAGACCACTGATCGTCTAACGGATGTCTAATGTTTAGGGACATTCTTTATAAGAATATATAATTAAATAAAACTGCGACTTTTGTAGTTTAATGACTTTTTTTACTGACTATTTGGGGGGAAAAAAAACTTAAGAAGTAATCTTGTCTTGGCATATTGAATATATTCTATTTAGTTTTATGCCTTCAGCTTTTGATGAATTTATGAACCACTACTCGGCTTATTAAAAATGTACATAAAACATGATTCATTTTACAGAAGATGAGTCACCCTCAGCTTTATCTAAAAGTGATTTTATTTGTATCCTAATATTTCCTCTCCTCTGAAAATGTCTACAGGATCATTTTGTGCTTGTCAAAAACAAACACTTTTGTGTTGTAGCTATTTTAGTATTTCACATTAAGGTCATTTAACATTTTGGCTTGAAAAAAATGTGTATATTTTGATTCTTAATATTTATGAAGACCAGTAACTAGCCACCCCCTATCTCCGGTGCAGTATTGACACCAGTGCCCCCTCCTACTTTCCAGCTCTGGTGCCTTCAACCTTCAGTTGGGGCAGATAATTGTATAACTGAAAAGAAAGACCTATTTCTGTCCAATGTTTTTGTTTATTTTTAATCTAAACTTCCCCTTGATGATGTGTGCACATTGTTTACCTTCATAGAGTGAAAATCAATTGGCATCTGAGACTTTAATTGTTCATTAAAACCTTAAACCAATATAGATGACCAGTTGCAGCTGTTTGCCAAGTCCTTTATCTTGTGCATCCTAAAGGGCAGGCACTATTTTCTTTCTTCTCTCTACATTCCATGTGGGTTAGGGCTAAGTCTCAAGTTCCCTCCTGTGGCTTTAAGGGGTCTAATCCTAGTCAACAATGTAACCCGGATGAAGCCCTGTATCGGGCAAAATGTATGTCTGTCTCTGTGACCATAATCTGTATCAATGAGTTTGTCTGAAAGCTACAGGAGAGGTGTGTGTGTGACTGGCACCTCAAAAACCTGACATATAAAGCAGAGTTTTTTTGGTGTGTGGGGGATGTGACAAGGCAGCAGTAGCCCATCTGGAGAGGAGCTTATATCAGGACGGTCTGCCAGCCCCTACAAGGAGTGAACATAGTGGTCTGGATGGGGGTGAACTTTGTGTTTCAGCTAAATGCCGCTCGTATTTAATATAACCAGTACAAGTTATACCTACTGTGTGGACACCAACACTTTATAAGAGGCACTCAAGTGCCTTTATTTTTCATGTATTTGCTTATATCTGCATGTCAGACATGGGTAGTATATATTGTACTATTTATTTGATGTTACACATATACTTATGCATATTTATACTTGCCATTGTTTAATTGTATATTTATAGGCATTTAGCATCAGTGTTTTATACCAGGACTCAGGGTCTTTTTGCAAATCCTTATGCTTGAGTGAGTGAGATGCCCTCCAGGGTGCATTTGTGTCACTGTTTTGCTACATTATATAGATTTTGTATAAGAAGTGGGTGTGTATTTATTTTCGTTTATGTTATTCATGTTTCCTTAGTTATTTGAAATGTAGTTGTTTATTTGCCTGGTGTGTGTTTGATTGGGTTGACAGATGCACCTGTCACTAGTCCATGTGCTCAGTGTGATAATGGGGGAGTAAATAGGTGTAAATAGGTGTGCAGCATTTATCCCCTCTCTTCTTAGTGTGTGCATATATAGTCCAAGGCAACTAGGCTGAACTGGTAATGGAAGCCCTCAGTCACTGCATCTTAAAGGACCATCATGCCCTATTTGATACTAAAGGTACAGAGTCCTTCTATGCTTTATAAAGCAATTCCTGCCCCAGAGTCCACATCCAGAGCCAGTGCTTACCCCTTAAAGAGACAGAGTCAATGTGGAACTTTATTAAAGAGCACACTGTAAGATATTGCTACAAATCTGTCAAGTGATAATGAGTACCCAGGGTTGGAATCCTATATGGGCAACTCCTTTCTATATGTAACTCTAAAAGAAGTATTGTCTTGCCATCTCTAATTTACCAAGTGCTACTTATAGTTTTGTTCCTTTTAATAAAATGTGCGGTTCTGTTTTCATAATAAAGAAGCTGCCACCTTTATAATATTGCTAATACTATGGCTCAGGCTAATGCTCAGGTTTCTGAATTGCTGCAAGGGTTCACCCCAGAGGGTGGAGTACCAGATGTAACCCATGTCCTGTCTGCAGCCTGAACTAAAAGAAGACTTGTCATACCCACAAACACACTCCCCTACCACTAACATTACACTTGTTCATTCCCTGGTGTTGATATTCTTGGTTTTTCACATGAAATAGTGCCCACTCCCATCCATTTCCAGCTAACTTTACAGAAAGCATTTTAATACATATTTAGAGTTCTTCCCTTGATCAGAATATGAATTGAGGATGAATATGAATGCTAGAGGCTCCTTAAATCCATTTCTAAACACCTCTGTTGCTGTTGACATTTTACCGATGATAACAGAATCACTGGTACTTGGCTTGACACAGTTACACTGATTGTCATCTCCTTGAAGATTTTTCCCTAAGAAGAGCACATTTCTTAAAAGCAGAAAAGACTTTAACATCTGTGATTTTAACTTGCCAAGAGTCATCAGCATTTACTTTTTTATTTTATAGTTTGAAAATTGCTCTCTGAGCTTGATTAACCGATCTCTACTAGGTTTCTAGAGCAGAATTTAAATCGTAATTCTTTCAGTTAAGAAGGTTTAAATTGAGAGACTTGAATTTTAGCAGCATGTTTTGGATGTATTCAGCTAGCGCGCTATGTAGTCATATTTACTGAATAAATTAAAGACTTTCGAATGGAGATACAAGTCAGATCAAGCAAATGTCTAGAAAATAGTTCTAGACAATTAAGACTAGGATAAAAAATTGAAACTTACCAATATGTTTTCATTTATTTTGTGATATTACCAAAAAGCATCCTTTTAAAAACTATAAATCGGGGCTATTCATTGTTTTAATTATTGTAGATAAATGTATAACTTCAAATGAAAAAGGGTTTGTCACTCGAAACATGTAATGCACACAAATAAATTGTAGCCTTGCTAGTATTTTGCTACAGCAACCTTGCTGCTCTTTTTTGGTTTCTGCAATTCATTGACGTGTCTGACAAGACAAGTGGATCCAAGGTTGCACATTACAGCTAAACCGTGTTGTTTGCCTCTTTCCTTGTTTGAACACTCTGTTAAATGTATGTTATATCTATAAACAAATTCAGTTCCAAACATGGATCAGAAAACAGTTTATAGGGGTGTGGTTTGATGGCCGGCTAGGAGAGATGCACAAAAAGGCTTCTCCCAACGCTGACCACAAAAAGAAGCAATTAAAACAATCAATGCCGGGGCAGAGGAGGAAGACAGGAGCGGGGAATAAGGCAGTCACACCAGCTGACAGCTCAGTGACAAGAAAAGGCTTACCGGCACTGTTCGGAAGATCTGCGGCAATTGCAGCCCAGAGCAAACAAGTAGCAGAGAGTACCAAGATGGCGGAGGACTCACAGAGAGCGGGGGAGAGATACAAAGCAGCAGCACCAGCTGACAGTGCAGACCCGAATAAAAGTTTATCGGTGTCACGGGCTATGCGGCTGCGTCACTGAATAGTGGACCCTCTTGTCACTGCGGAAGTTGGCACA
Organism: Pipa parva; assembly: GCA_019650415.1. NCBI lineage: Eukaryota > Metazoa > Chordata > Amphibia > Anura > Pipidae > Pipa > Pipa parva. Next base: position 144 of record WMED01014201.1, on the reverse strand, counting down.
GGTTTATCTGAGGCACGGAGTCTAAGGAGTCTCTGGTCTTCACCTTTAACCGACGCAAGGGGGTACTGGGCTTTGCAGCGGGAAACTCCCAGGTCGCGGCCCTCAGACTCACCCTCCACAGGTGGTAGCTGGAACAGGGACTAG
>WMED01014199.1:0-14113 GCA_019650415.1 Pipa parva | reverse complement strand
CGTTAACTGAATTCGATTTTGTTGGGATATCCAATTCGACTTTAGTAAATATGCCCCCTTATGTTGCTTGCAGACTTGCGCATCTCTCTGCATCCCTTTGTGTGTTCATGCACACAACTCTCTTTGAAGTGGTGGATTCGGCAAGGTGTAGCGCTCTAAATGTGCCAGTTTGACTTTCACAGATCAAAGTGGTTAAGTTTGGGGGCTGATGGCAGAACTTCTGTTTGGTATAAGGTGAGTGTACAAAGAAAATATAGTAATCAAGTAGCAATATGAACTAGGAATACTGTCACATAGAAGGGATGTAAAAATCACATGTTGTAATTAGGTGACTATAATATGATGACAGTAGTGGGGACCAAGATGTAACAAAATAATGATGTCACTTTGCTTGGCCAAATTTGCATTATTATGCAACATGCTACTGTTGGACTTATGATGTCTAACTATGGGTAAATAGCATAGTTGCCGTTAGCTTCTTTGGCAAGGGAATCTGCTATTTAGTGAATAAGAAGTTACAAATTCACATCTGTCAGAGCATAGCGATGTGAAGAAATGCAAATACGCTACACCTGCTTAATTCACACTTTCATGAATAACCCTTTTATTCTGATCTTTCAAACTGACCCAAACTGTATACAGGATTTTTACCTGTACCTGTATTGTATGTTAATACTGTCATTACACCCCAATGGCATTAAATCTCCAAAAACTGCTTACTTCACTTTAAGTGAATAATGTTTCCCTTTATATTTCACACAAGGAATTGTGAGTAATAAATGCAGTCAAACATCAAATGAAAAAAAAAATGTACAAGACCTTAAAAACATTGTCTTGGACTTAGTTTACCTTGTCAGATTTCACAGTTTTTACCCTGTAGATGTTACCCCAACCCATTGGGATTTTAGAACATGATGCAAGCTTTTGCTGACACAGGATATCACCTCTTGACAGTTGTAGTTGACTGGGCCTCTTCAGCAGAGAACTGGTTGTTCTATTCAGTAATCACAGATGATGTAAGAAGTAACTTCACTGAAAAAGTTAAGTTCACATTAGGAGAGTACATGAACATAAGAAAACTTTAGCAGTGTTCGCTGGGAAATATATGCAAATAACCTGCTCCAAAAGTAAAGGGAAATTTGTAAATTTAACATAGTAACAACCCCTGTAAATAATACCTTACTTGTTGGGTAAGTACTTTTATATGTAATTCTTTACATGAACTTTTAGCCTGCTAGGCTGATTATTATAGTAAGTACTGTAAAGAATGCAAAGCCATATATTAAACTATAATATTCTACCTATTATTATGTATATTAACCACAAGGTTTCAGGGGTTATGTCCCTTACAACAAGGGTTTCAGGGGTTACAACAGAAGAGTACTGTGAAGTATCATTCAAATGACTTGTAATGATGGATTGGGGTGATCTGCATCACAAAAACACTAATTAGATTTTCTAGAACTGCAGTGGGTAGGTTGCCATGAAAAAAAATGGCTATTAACATAAAAGTCACCTTTACTTTATGAAGAGGATTCTTTGCATACCTTTCCCAGAAATTAGTCCCTAAATCATCCTTGCTACCTAGATAGTCCTGTATTAAAGCTTGTATGATGCATGATGCTCTGAGTACTGTATCCTTTCCACAGAAAAATGGCAAATTACACACAATCCCCCATTTCTTATAGAGAGGCTAATTTGCATAAATATCATGACGGAACACATATATATATAAGCAATAACGCAGTTTCCCCTCTCTTCACTTACTGTTTCATAAATACGTGAAAATATCTTATTGTGTACGGGGAATTTATTTTCTTCTTACAAGAGGGTATTGTTCTACTGCTAGATCTGCTGAGATAAGTTAAATGGTCTTCACTGAGTCATCCAGCTCATTGTTCCTCTTAGTAAAAAATAAATTGTTACGTTTGCTTTCGATTCCAAACTTTCAAACAATGGTCACTCACAGATTAGATCACTATAAAGTGGTATCGAAATAATTAGTATTGGATTATCAGTAAGACGTGTTTTGTGATGCCATACATTTCAAGAAAATGGAAATTTTAAAATTGCAATGAAAACTATAGAGGGGGGGGGGTTCTTTACATGCAATATCTCTTAAGGGCCTAGACACATTCATAGGTTTGGTTCTGGTTTTAAGTAAAGTTGTGTGAAAATAAGGAGGCAGTGTTAGAATGGAGGCTGACAGTCACAGCAGAATGACAATACGGAAAGTTAAAAAGCTTGGTACACCTTGAGCTCTAAAGTATGTGGACGTTGAATAGGTAGTTCATTGTGTAATTGGAAAATATAAATGATAAGTTAGTCATATAAAAAAAATTGATTTAATAACACATAATGGACTCTGAAGAGGGACTAGAAAGACCATTTTCTAAACCCTCTAACACCAAAATTCATTGTAGGTTTCTCACCGAGAAAAAAAACAAAACCACAGAACGTCCTCCCCCAAAACTATAACCATTTAACAAAAAAGCATTTACATATCTCAATCTTTATTCTGTCATAACAATTTATGTCATAATCGCTGCCGAAGAACACTGTGACACCACAAATTAAAATACAATACAATTACATTCAACTGCACTTTTCAAATCAATCTGCTTTACACAGTAGGAATGATTAGAGAGATTTCATCCTCTTTTTACTATTGTATATTAAAAGTTTGTTTTACTTGGTATGTGAAATTTAACGTAAATGGAAACAGATGAAATAGTAAAACAAAAAAGGAAGTTTTTGTTTTTTTTGTTTTTTTCCTAAAGAACTAAATGTCTGGGTTAACCCAACACACAATAATCTGGTGTGTGTTTTAGTTACTGAGCCTGCAGTGGATCAATTCGGTTTGAGAAATCAAGGACGACACAATACACTCAAGGGCATGGGATGCAGAGCATTTAGTGAAAAGAACATATGTTACAATGCGCATTGGTTGCATGCCATTTGTCAGATTTCTGAAAATAGTATAAAAAATGCACTTTCATCTATTCTTTTTTTAAAGATTGTAAAATAATGGAACATTTCTATGCCCATGTTTTTCCCAGAGAGTATTGAATAAATGACGACATTTTCCCGTTTGCATATTTATTGTTTATATAAAAGTTTTTTTGTTTTGTTTTTTTTTAAAGCAGATTGTGAGATTGTTCCGTAGCCTTTTGAGGAATGTTGTCATTTACGCTCTGTAAAGATTATTTGTGGGAAGAGAAATGATAATTTGTTTGTCTGGATTTTTTTTTTTTTTTTTTCATTTTTAGAAAAGAAAGGAAAATGAATTGATATCAAATTAACTTTAAATAAACAGGCAATGTTTTACAGATAGGACCGGAAAGAAACAATTCATTTAGGCAATGATCATTATATTGCTATTTTTAAATCATTGAAATGAACCAGAATTTTACAGGAATGAGAAAAAAAAATCGGATTTTAAAGAGAAACATGCAGGAAATGCTGGCAAACTGCAAGCGTTAAATACAAAGAACAGAGTGAAAAGTACATTTGCTGTTTCTCAGTGTGTTTTGTCTTGTGCATTTTACTTTCATTTAACAGATTTATATCAATTCTATTAACCATTTCAGTCGGCCATTTTTAATTTTTTTTATTTTTCATATTTCTATTGAGTTGGAAGGGAATTTGAACAAAATATTTTTAAATGTGTTCCTATATTACAGCTTGACGGCTTTTCACAGATTTCGGGTTCTCCTGTTAGTTTGTCAATATTTATCATATTTCCTTATGTAGCAAATTATTCACTGCATTGGTTCCAAATAAATTATGCCAACAATTGTGGGTAAAAATCTGTTATAGTGACAAATAGAAATAAAACCTTTGATCAATATTCCTCAAAATTTGAAAACTTAGGAATATTTTTACATTTGAGAATCTGCTTTTTTTGTTGTGTACAATATCATTTTTACTTTGGGGACTACATCAAAGTAGGACAGTGGGGCACATTTGCTAAAATTGGACAGGCTTTTTGACTAGTAAATGCAGGAGAAACAACCTTTATTTCACCATATCGATGTTTTCTCCTATTTACTAAACTGTTCAAAAACTATTTTATCTCCCAAAAGAATTCTCCACCCTCAGGCTGGCAAAATTCCAATATTCCCTATGGAGTTGGTCCTGTCGTTTAGCCTAAGTCCAAAATGTTTTCCCATCAAAAAGAGACATCAATTGCTAATGGATGAAACCCTCTTAGAAAAGCATTGCAAAGTGTGGCCCTGTTAACAGATCGATATTTATCAGTAACGATTTATTTCGATGGGGAGATGTTTTTATCAGTCCTTGGTAAATCAGGGAAATTGAAGGGTACAGGGAAACAAAAATTGACAGCGAAATAGGGTAAAATCAATGGATATGGTCGAATTGGTCTTAGTAAATATGCCCTGTGACAAGTGTGTTTATGTACAAATTAATTAAAATAACAAAGTTCGCAGATATACCAAATAGAGATTATAAAGTTTTAAGAAGAAAAACATCAAGGGGAGCCTTGCCTAAAGAACTTCCAGTCTAATTGGACCCAAACAATTAGGAATCAATTAGGTACATATTATTTTTAGGGAGATGCCAAATATTGTGTTCCTAATATAGCTATAGAAAATAGCAGAGAGCAGGATTTTGTAAGTGTACAAAGTAGGAGACCATATCTGCATGTATCTTTTTAAATGAATATTGAGGGTTTTAATAGAACTCCATCATTTTGTATAGATTTTAAATTGGATAAGTGGACCGTGGAAAGACCTGTGTGCATGAAGTGAGAATTACAGTCATTGAAAATGTCCTAAAGTCTGACTATAACATTTACCACATATACTGTATGTTGACTAATATATATATATATATATATATATATATATATATATATAGGAAATTAACATGGTGATATTATTTTCCACCAGGTGTAATTTAACCAAAAAAATACATGAACCTGGATAAATAGATCTCTTCAAATGTCTGAAAAAAAGAAAATTCAAAATGATTAAAAAAACATCACGTTAACCCTAGCTTAAATATTTATTTTCCCTTTACATTTTTACAACAGATGTTCTTGCCGTACCAATATTGTTTTATATTACCCATTAATGCATTTATTTGAAACCCTTTAGCAATTTTCTTTGTGATTTGCATTGCACTGGGACTGCTTAAGGTAGTAGTAGTTAGTAATGAGTAATATGTAAAAACAGTAAAAATGTGAAGTCCTCCATGACAAATAGCCCATTCCCATCATGGAAGAATTAAGGGGGCATGTTTCTTTTCAGTTGTCTAAATTACCTATGTGTTCAATCAGAATTTTTGGACTGATCTATGTGAGCATTTGTTTGCTTTTGTGGGGGGTAGTATCTTGATTTCCAAACTAAACTCAAACTGTTGTTTACTTTCCAGCTAACAGTTTTGCTCTATGATATATATATAGCAGCTGCTTCAGTGAATAATTCACATATGCTACATGCTATTATTTCACAATGGACATTGGACAACGTAGAAGAACTCCTTCATCATCCAATGAAGTCTTATATCTTTATGTATGGATTGGTTGATTGGTTGACCTCACTGTCCTTTCTCAGACTAAACTAAAAAGAGAGTTCTTTCCTGAATTCCACCAAAACCTTTCATTCAAGCATTTATGTGCTTGGCTTCATGCAAATTGTGAAGCCTTGGCAATTTCTGATTAATTATCACGTCCTCCAAAAAAGATATTATCAAGCATCTGAGCAAGTTTGTCTTCCATTTGTTTGTAATCTTTATGATCATAAGGCCTCAGGGTGATCATTTAGTAGGAAGTCGCTCATTAGAATCTGTATGTATAGGAAGCTACATTAAGGCTTCAGTAGCAAAGAGAAAAACATCCCTTTAGAAATTTAAAATGAAACTTGGAATTTGTGTTAAATTTGTGTTACAATACTTTAACGTGCTGCTATGCTTCTACTATCCTATTTATTGATGGGTCAGCAAAGCAAAGATTCACCTACAATAGATATTTCCCATGAGCAAAAAAGAATGAAATGTTTTTATCTCTTTTTATTTAATATTAAAATAACTTTCTAGAACTGAATATACTGTTTATCACACATTTCTATGTAATTTCATGAACCCCAAAAATAGAATGAATAAGTTTTATCTGGATGTTAAATTCTGGTAGAAATAAAAAAAAAACAAAAAAAAAAACAGAAAGATAAATAACTACAAATAGTGAAAAACTAACTTGGTATTCAGACTAAAGGGGTAATTCAGCAATGTGCGAAGTAAGCTCCGGATCCTTCACCTCACTTTGCACATGCTGTTATGCGCTTGCTGATGTCCTGCATGCGTACATCAGCGAACGCTTTAAAGGGATTACAGTCTCGGCAAGACGACTCGAGTGCTCTCGCCGACACTTGAATCCCTTTAAAGCGTTCGCTGATGTTTGCGTGCAGGACATCAGCGAGCGCATAACAGCATGTGCAAAGTGATGCGAAGGATCCGGAGCTTACTTCGCACATTGCTGAATTACCCCCTAAGGGCGAAATTTATTAAACTTAAAAAAACCTTTTCGGCTTTTTTTAGTTTAATTGCGAGAATGAATTGAAGTTTCTCCCGGTAAGTATCATGAGATTTGACTCGTGCAATACTTACCGTGAGAAACTTTTTTTAAACTAAATATATCCATGGAAAGGTAGCCAAACAGTATAACTACCTTTCCATGGATATATTTAATTTAAAAAGTTTGTCACGGCAAGTGTTGCATGAGTCAAATCTCGCTATACTTTCCGGAAAAAACTTCAAATCATTCTCCCGAGTTATTAAACTCGGAAAACCGCAAACAGCTTTTCCGAGTTTAATAAATTTCGCCCTAAGAAGGATTAATAATCAGAAATAGATCTGTTTATTTTTCTCTTTTTAATTCCTGGATAATTAACTCTGAAGAGTAGACAGGCCTGTTGATCTTGTATTTTCTCTGAAATATTTTTATGTTTTAGAACACTTTCTGGTTGCTAGTATTTGTGATACTAGCAACAACACCCTAGATTAAACAGCATGGATCAGACAGTAAATAACTGCATTTATAAACATAAAATTAAATGTAAATTTGCAAAGTTACTTATACTACTACTATTGTATATAAAATTTAGGGGGTAATTCACGATTGTGCGAAGTGAGCTCCGAAGCCTTCATTCACTTCAAACAGACTGATATGCGCTCACTGATGTCCTGCACGCGGACATCAGCGAGCGCATTAAAGGGATTCCAGTCTCGGCGAGTCCAAAAGAGTTGCCTCACCAAGACTGGAATCCCTTTAATGCGCTCGCTGATGTCTGCGTGCAGGACATCTGTGAGCGCATATCAGTCTGTACGAAGTGAATGAAGGCTTCGGAGCTCACTTCTCACAATCGTGAATTACCCCCTTAGTGTTTTCTGTGGGAGGTTATATTTCCACATGGTGGTTACCCCAGAGGTGTCATCTTGGGATATCTGTTTAGTAAAACTGTGAAAGTCTTCTAGATTAAGGTAGTTGAAGGAACAGAGGGTTGTAGGAGGGTCTTTCTTTGCCATTCTTTCTGGGATAGAAACCTTGTATGTGACAGTGCAGCAGTGGACCCAACAAAGAGTTAGTAAGGCCAGGTCCTCTCCAAAGGATTTGAAGTAGGCAATCTCAATTTCAGGAGGTTATTCACTAAAGTCCAAATTGTTGCGTATAGGTGCAAATTCGCCAGATAAAGACAGTCGCAATAGGCTGCTACTGTCGCAGTCGTGTCTTTATAATAAGAATTTTGTCGTAGTTGCGACTTTATTATGGGAAAATTGTCGCAATCTTAACATTAAAAAAAATGTTGTTGTGACTTTACAATGGAGAAATTGTCACAGATTTGCTATGGGAATCTGCTATTTGAGAATTCGACAGTCAAATTCGCACCTTTGTGAATAACCCCCTTCAGTCTGCACTGTAAAGTGGCAGTGTAGAGCATCACAGAAAAGACTGTTATTTTAAACTGCATGACATAGCTAAAGTACTGAGCTGAAGTACTACTGAAACTAAGGAAAAACAGCTGTGTCAGTATTTCATTGTTGCTCAAATTAAATCATATGAAATGTGTGTGTGTGCATGCTTGCATATGCAAAACCACCTTAGCAAACCTGTAATCAATAGGCTCATGAGTCTGACATCAAAGAGCTAGCATAAAGTTTATGGGAAATGTAATATTAACAGCACCTGCCAAGTTCCACATTAGGTTACATTGAAGATGATGGGAATTGTTGGCACGGGGCAATAGTAATACAAACATAATAACAGTTCACTTTCAGGTTAAATTCCCTTGATAAAAAGGTGTGAAATATCTTCCAGGTAAAAGGAAAATATGACACTCCTGCTTTTGTAAACCTCTGACGACTAGAACCACCACAAAAACTGGATGAGGGAATGTGGGATTTGTAGTTTTGAACTCCTATTTGGGAAAGGTTTTTAATACTCTAGAGTCTATAGACCAGTACAGGGGAACACTCAAAGCATTGAGCTTCTGAGTAGAAAGTGCATGCAAAATCAAGCTGTCAAGCTGCCATCGGTGGTGCTTGTAGAGTAGGAAAATAATATAAATTTACAGTTCTACATGCATTTATGTTATACAACAATGTTATGCATTTATACCACTGATGAAATGCCATGACTTAAATTTATCTGGCTGGCTTGCTTTAGATATAAAACATAAAGTAGATCATATTGATTATTGGAGACAAACTAGATTCTCTTGGATCAAATAATGAATGATTAACTGGTTAGGTGACTCTTTGATTTTAACCACACGACTTTCTTGCTTGGCCTACAAAATCTTCAATAAGTGTGATTTCTTTCTAAAATGACATTTATACAATATTCTTTACACTGAATTAGCCTTGGTTGTTAACATAACACACATTTTGTAACATTTCTTTCATAAAGCATTACTGAAAAACTTAAATTTCACAGTTTATCAGCAACTGTGCTGATTAAAATGTTTAGCACACCTGCAGATATCAAATCAGATGAAAGCAAACTGCAAAGTTAGGCCTGAAATTGAATTATAATTGAAATAAAACAGATTACAATAGCAATGCACAACTGTATTGATATAAAATGTTTTACATAGTAATAAAGGTTATTGTTATCAATGGCAACTTCAGTTTCATACATACTGTATGTATTATGAACCTTGATAAGAACAGGGGTATTGTGTCCTCATAAATAGAAGGTTTTTCAGAAAATTCACTAATAACTGCATAGCTGCATTTTGAATAGAAATGTTTCAGTTTCTACATCCATATAATCAGAATTAATACAAAAAGATCCTTGGTTGTGTCATATTAATATTCTCTGAAATATCCCTGAACATTTACCGGATCAAAAATTGTTAATGTAACTAAACAAATGTAGTAAACGATCCTATTTCTCACCTGTATAAAAGTGAAAAAAATCTCACTATTTTCTGGCAAGTATTATATATTAGAGAAGTGAGCAGACTGCTTGGTTTTGAGTTGTGATTCTATCATCATGTTTTCATTTTATGTTCAAATTTTTAACCAAAGTTTTTCTTGATTTTTTTTTTTTTTGGTGAGTTCTGATTTTTTTTTTTTTTTAATTCCAAAAGAAACCCCAAAATTACCAAATTAACACATATCTAGTTATCCTCCGGATGCAGTGATACTGGAAAGTTGGAATGACACCTAAAGGAGGACTGATTAACTATTTTTATTTTTAACAAATCAAGACTCTTAGGGTCCCACCTTTTTCTTAAGGAGGGGCTGTTCTGTAGGGACGTGGGCCCCTGCTTTTTTTTAGGTTGGGTAGTGGGTCAGTCACTAACAATCTCTATGTTACCTTACCCTGCCCTTTGGGTATAGGATGGGAAGATGAGGACAAGAACAGCATTGGCACTTCTAACTATGCACATTTACTAAAGTTGAACATGTTTTTCAACTAGAATTCAATTAGTATTTATATAGGAGAAACAGCCTATATCTAATGATATCACTGTTTTCTACTATTTACTAAGCTTTTCAAAAACATTTTTATCCACCAAAAGAATTCTCCACCCTCAGGATAGTGAAAATCCATTATTCTCCATGGAGATGGTTCTGTCATTTAGCCTAAGTCCAAAATGTTTCCTCTTCGAAAAGCCACATCGATATTGATCTTTAATGGAAGGAACCCTCATAGAAAAGCTTTGCAAAGTGTGTCCCTGTTAACAGATCGATATTTATTGATAATGATTTATTTCAATGCAAATCAGTGAAATCAAAAAGTACAGGGCAAAAATTAACAGCGAAATAGATTGAAATCAATCAATATGGTCGAATTGGTCTTAGTAAATATGTCCCATCCCATTACCCTTCTAAATATACATAAATATCATAATCTTTATTCAAGACATTTCCAAATGTTTTTCAATATGTTGATCCAGAAAATGTCTAATTTTTTTAAATTTCAGAACACAATCGTCACCCTTTTTTGTTTTTTCATTCACAACCTAACTGTTAAAGCATAAATCTCTCCTCTACAACTAGGTTAACTAACCATACTCATTCCATGTTTCTCATTGTCAATTACTAACCTTCAACAATGTGTTTGAGCTTCCCTTGGACCAACTCCCATGAGCAATTGGGATCCATCATGTTTTACATTCTGAACCACAGGAGCATACTACCTTTTCATGTGCTTAGAAATTAAACCTATGGAGCTCCCTCAGGGGCATCATTGCTATGTGCAACACAAGGCAAAACTACTGGGAAACTGGGACCCTTTACTAAATCTGCTACCTTTTTTGATTATATTTTGTCTTTGTAGAAGCAATTAGATATGATGTTATTAGATATATTATGTTATTAGATATGATATTCCTATAGCAATCTGTGACTCCTGAAGTTTGATACACTAATGTGAAAAAAAGATATTTAAGCATTTCATATTCAAGCCTCTACTTTATTCCAAAAAACATATATTTAGACATGAAGATAAATACATACTCATGGATAATAGGATAGTTACTAGCCAGACAATAAATTCACTCCATGTGGCATATTTACTATTGCTGGGAAATTATACCTACTGTATGTTGAAGACTTTGTTATAAAATGTCCATGTGTTGGGTTGGGGGGCAGTTGGTGCATAAAACTATATCTGGCTAAATATATTTGTATTAGAAGTAGGAGTAATGTTCATGAATGTTACTGGTATGATCAGAATTGGGGCATCATAAAAACAAATTAATGATAAATTATAGCAGACACCTAGCATTCAGTTGTATTCCTGAGAAAGATTTCAATCCTTGGGAGATAATATACATCCAGCTGACATAAGCCCTACAGTACAGTAAAATGCCTATTGGGGGACATAAGTGAATAAAAAGATAACCAACAACTATAATATCCTCAAATAGCTACCTGGATCTTGCTGCATTATACTCCTTATAGTACAGTGAAAAGGACCCATATACTTTGTAATATGAAACTTATCAAATGTTGCCTTTTTGAGAAATATAGAAACATGAAGACTTATCACAATCACTGTATGAAACTCCCCAGAGTATGGTCCATAAAGGTTGGAAGTCTAACGTAATACATTTAAGTTCAAGAGTTGTATATACTCTGTAATGTATATACAGTATTTATTTACATTAGGCATTTGAGGAAATCATGGCGTTTTAAAGGATCAAATAAGATACATTATATAGCCGCAGCTTTGAAGTCATAATCCAGGGAACCAAGATAATGCTTACCCATAATCTTCTTTCCCTCCACTTACCACACAACCACATAATTATTTTCTCCAAAGAAACATTGTTTACTTACAGTATATATCTATTGACTAAATAAGATTCTCTATTTATTTTTAGTAGAAATTCTTTGGCCTGCGCTCTTTATCAGACTTCATGCAATGAAATTTCCTTAACTAAACTAACATTTATGTTTGTGTTAGTCAATTTGTTGCCTTCACACAAGAACGGAACTGTTCATACATCCTGTGCTACAAACTTTTCTGAAAAGGAAATTGCATGTGAACCAAGCAGTGATGTGTTTTTGCTGCTTCTCAATGTATATACTGTAAAATACACCAATCTAAAAAAAAAAAAAGTCAACTACTGAAAAAAATGTCAATATTTCCTTATATCTCTTCTGAGTTGGTGACATTTCCTATAATGAAATGGCTAAATGCCCAAATGGGAATGATCTCAGATTAAGAAGCAACACAGACATCATGAAGGGAACTGGGTTTTAGACTAAGAAGCCAGCAAATGCAGAGCCCTGGGGGTGTTTTCCAAGATGTCTACTCTCTCTGTGCCAGCCATCTGTGATCATTTAAAGTCTGTTCTTGTGGATTAAGGTGGAAGGGGGGCACTGAACACATGTTCTCGGATTGCAAACCAGAGTGTGGGCTCTATTGTACAGTAAAACCTTCCACCTGGTCCTTCTCAAACAAGGTATAATCATCTGCAGGTCCCAGAAGACAGGCAATTTTACCAGCACAAGTTGCAGGAGAAATGTTCAATGTATGTTTGATTCAAATTGAAGGATGTTGCACAGGATTTTGAGGAACAGCACTTGTTAAATAAAGGATGGGAAAAAACAAAAGAAATATGGAGTAGAGAAGACAGTAGAGATAAAAATAAAACTGGTTACTGATAGTAATAGAAGCTGGTAAATTATCAGTGAATTTTGTATCACATTGCATTTTATTTATGAAAAAATGGAGAATGTTGCAGTAAAATAAATATTTCTGTATAACTATAGCATCATTTTTCATTGTGATCATTATACAATCTGTTAGCAGATTCACATGTCATTATAAACATATGTGTAGAGGTTGCATGAACATACTGGATGCTCTAATTTAGCAACAACTGCAGTGGTTTTAGGGGATAAATTTCACTTGTACATTACTTAATTATTGGCATACATTGGCATAATGCTTGGGGATTAATGCAGTGCTCTGGAGATATATATATTGCATAATGTTTGGCATACATTGACATGATGCTTGGGGTTAGTGCAGTGCTCTGGAGATATATATATTGCATAATGTTTGGCATACATTGACATGATGCTTGGGGTTAGTGCAGTGCTCTTGGGATTGCTGTAATGTCCAGGCTATAGCCCATTTTTTGCTGATTAAATAAAATTCTGAGCACAGCGTATTAGTGCTAATTCACAGTTATAACTATATATGTATATATATATATATATATATATATTATATTTATAAATATTAGTGAAAATATTAGTGCGAACTTACACTGGTGCTATTAACCAAGGCAACCAATCAGACTCTTTGTTTAAATATAGCAACAGCAGTAGATTGATCAAAGCTCGTTGCTGATTGGCTGCTGGGGGTTACAGCAACAGTATGTCTGTGTTTGTGAATTTTTCCTGTGAGCATAGTGACATGGGAATATAGTGCAAAGATATACAGAATGTTTTTTCAGATATTATTGAAAGTTGTGTCAGTATTTCAAGTTTGCATTTAGGCAAAATTTATTAAACTTGTAAAAGCCGTTTGATGCTCTATTCATCATTGATTCAGCTGCTATTAGTGAAGTTACTCTAACTTTTAGGAGAAAAAAGTGAATCGTATGGAGTAAAAAATACAGTAATATTGTTGGGATCAAGGTTTTACCTCAACATCTCCTATGTAGTTAAGAGGTCATACCTTAAAGTGGCAATGACTTTACACCCTGTCCATCCAATGTAGTGGGGAGCCTTAAAAATTAAAAAAAAAAAATAGCTTCAACCTCTACTGAGATAGACAGTAGATTACGATATAATTAAAAAGTTAAAAACTGGAACATTCAACATTTATTTGCAAAATCTCTAAAAGGGATGACATGGCTTTTTATACTGTTAATAGGCAAAGAAACCTTTCTGCTTCAGTCACATTTGGGTGATATGGCTCATTTTCACTGGGTATTTTTTTTTTCTTTTTGCAATAACATAGTAACATAGTAACATAGTTTATAAGGCTGAAAAAAGACACAACTACATCCAATCCAGTTCAGTCTATTTTCCTGCAATGTTGATCCAAAGGAAGGGAAAAAAGCATGAGGCAAGAACCAATTATCCTCATATTAGGGAAAAAATTCCTTCCCGACTCCAAATA
>WMED01014198.1:0-14113 GCA_019650415.1 Pipa parva | reverse complement strand
ACCATGAGCTTGAGAATTGTCTCCCACTGAAACCAACATAAAAACAAAAGCAACACATTTTTTAAGCCAGAAGTTTAAAACTGTCTCCCATTGAAATCAGATTTAAATTTTTTTAAAACAATATTGTTCTTTTAAGCTGTATACTGCTTAAAAGACACACTTGTGAAGTGAATAAACCAAAGGGTTAAATTGCCATGGATAAATCAGGAAAACAAAATATTTGCAAGCTTTCAAGTCAGCCTGTCTGAGGCAGAGACCTAGAGGTCTCGAAAAATTACAAATATGTCTACTTCAGTTAGCCAATAAAGTTATCAGCTTTCAAAACACAATGGTGTTCTGTAGCTGTGTGAAAAACATGGCAATAAACTGACTTTTGTAACATTGTCCTATAATTATTAAATAAATGTATATCATATTTTTATTTTTTTTTTTTGTTTAAATGTACTGACCATGCTTTTATTAATATAATAAATAATGTTTCAGACCTGGTAATTACACTTGTATTACATAGATAAAGGATACATCTTCCAAATAAATGTTTGATATGTAAGATTTACTGTAATAGTATTTATATTGTTGGTTAGGAATTTGCCAGAATCATATCTGCTCATTAAGTAAAGTATGTCATATACCTGCAAATATCTACATACCTACTTGAAACAATTTTTAAAGGATTAAAAAAGCTTTGTTTGGGAGCTAAAAAATGCTGTGACCAGCCTCAGTGGCTGAGTGGTTTGAAGTACATCCCTGAAGAGGTTAATGATTACTGCCATATATTTATGAATGATTTGGTGAGTTCTCTATTGGGGGAAGTAGTAATAAAATTACTTCACCCCCTATCCTAGTATTGTCTGCACTTGCATAAGGTGTTAACATCCCTTCTGCGCACTATACTATCCTTAATTGTGAAACAAAGGATAAGTCATTAGATGCCATTGTTTCTCTATGCGCTTTTTCTTTAGAATTTTTTTCATACATTTTATTTAAACTAACCTGAAAGATCATCATACTTTCAAAGGCACCTGTGCCCTGAAAGGAGAGTGCTAACGCAATGGTAGAAAACTACAACCTAGTGCCAAAATAGATACACAAGCCATTGATTTCATCAGTACTCCATTAAATGTAAAAATGCTGTCAGCTCCTTTGAAGTACAGGTGCCTTTAAAAGTATGAATGTGAATTTTCTAAATAATTATACAACACAAAGAGAGAAACAAAAATTATATTTTTTCCTTTCAGAGTCCATTTTTGTTAGGATTGTGCTATTAACATTACTTTAAAGTAACATGTCAGCTTACAAATATATTGTGCAAGTTATATAACTAAAATGTCTTCTTTGGTTAAAAAAAGAGCAGACAATTGTATTTGTAACAGCGAAGTTTTATTATTTGCCTATATGTTCTTTATATTTAAAGGAGTGCTGAGGAGACATTGTATAAAAGGCACAACTTTATTACATCTCTTCTGTGAATATTCAGGGACTGAGCAACATAACTTTTGTCTTGTATATTTTACATATGTATTCATAAATGTTTACACATATGAATAAGGTAGATATTAATGTTACAGTAACTTTAAACACTTCAGAGAAACCTTCACAAGTGCATGTCACTTTGACACAACGCATTGAAAAGCACACACCTCTATTAACTTTTAATAATAGGCAATAAATTAAAACGTAGCAGGAACTTCATTTTATTGTAAACTGTGTTTTGAAAGGCAACATGCCTTCTGAACAGCTTTTAAATCCAGGCATTATTATCATTGATGGCCCAGCAGGAAGGTAACAATAAGGAATTCGTTTACACCATAGTAGTGAAGTATAAACCAGAGTTCTTATTTGAAATTAGTTTTTGTAAATAACGTAGTTTTACACTGACCTTATTAGAATTTAGATAATGTTTACATTCTCTTCTATCCCATTTAATAATACAGATTAATTTATTAAAATGTTTTATTTATAAATTATTAATAAATTGTCACGTCTTGCCAAAGACAAGGGACACTTTTCTATTCTTGTCCTCCTGGACTTACAGGTGTCCTCTACATTTGATACTGCTGATCACTCCTACTTGTTCAGATTCTCCATGAGCTTGGTGTCCATAATCAAGCTGCATTTTGGCTGACCTACTAACTTTTTGATTGCTCCTTCTTTATGTCCCATGCTAATTACCATAGCAAATCCGCTACAATGTTACCATTGTAAAGTCGCGACAAATTTTTAATATTAAGATTGTGACAATTTTCCCATGGTAAAGTCTTGACTGCAACAATATTCTCGTTATAAAGACGCGACTGTGACAGTAGCAGCCTATTGCTTTTTTTGCTTTTTTTATCTGGCAAATTCGTACCTATAAATAAAAATTCTGACTTTAGTGAATAACCCCCTAAGTGTGGGGGTGCCTCAAGGCTCTGTCCTTGGTCCCCCTCCTGTTCTCCCTGTACATGCTTTCCCTGGGTGACATCATCAGTTCATTTGTTCTTAAATACCACCTGTATGCAAATGACACCCATATTTACTTCTCTGCCCCTGCGCTAACACCTGAAATCAATACTAAAATCTCAAAGTGTCTCCTGGCTATTTCCTCTTGGATGGCCCAGCACCGTCTCAAACTAAACCTTGATAAAACTGAACTGATTATTTTCCCACCCAAACCTGGTCCTGCTCTTTCCTTTTCCATTTCAATTGATGATGTGATAATTAATCCTGTTACTTCTGCACTTTGTCTGGGGGTGACTTTTGACTCTGCTGTTTTCTTTTCTAAGCACATTGCTACCACTGCTAAAAACTGTTGATTTTTCCGTCGTAACATTGACAAGATCTGTCCATTTCTTTCTCAGTCCACTGCTAACACCCTCAAGCATGTCCTTGTCTTATTCTCTTTCGACTATTGCAACTTCCAGTTTCCCATCTTTCCACACTCCAATCTATTCTAAATTCTTGTGCTAGAATAATCTCCCTCTCTTCCGAGAAGTCTCCCTCCCAACTCCTGTTGGCTCCCAGTTAATAAACATATAATTTACAGTGTCCTACTTTTGACATTTAAATCGCTTCATTCTGTTGCCCCTCCCCACATCTCCACTTGTTTGTACGCCAAGCTGTCAACTCCGCTCTTCACAAGGCAACCTTCTGGAACCCCCTCACTAAGACTGCCCATTTTCATCTTAAACCCTTCTCATTTGCTGCCCCTTATCTTTGCAATTCTCTATCCCTCTACCTCCGCCAAGAGCAATCCATTAATATCTAAAAATCTAAATTAAAATCTTACCTCTTAGAGAACCAGCACTGGTTTTCATGTCTACTGTATATTTTATCTTTAAAAAACTATTTATTCAAAATTTATATTTTTTATTTATTTTCTTATTTAATTGGCACCTGTAGCCAAATGAACTGCCACTTTATGCCACTGCACTTGTTACCCTGCTATCTATTTATGTAATATCTGTTTATATAAGTCTTCCTCCTATTTAGATTGTAAGCTCTATGGGGCAGGCACCTGATGTATTTTCTTTATTATATGCTTGTAATTTATTTCACTTGTTCTTTGTTAAGGAATTTTCCCTTGTCTGTATTCTAATTGTATTGTTGGATTGTACAGCTCTGTGTAACCTAGTGGCCCTTTATAAATAAAAATATACAGACATACAGGGGTTAGACAAAAAAACTGAAACACCTGGTTTTAGACCACAATAATTTATTAGTATGGTGTAGGGCCTCCTTTTGCGGCCAATATAGCATCAATTCATCTTGGGAATGACATATACAAGTCCTGCACAGTGGTCAGAGGGATTTTAAGCCATTCTTCTTGCAGGATAGTGGCCAGGTCACTACGTGATGCTGGTGGAGGAAAATGTTTCCTGACTCGCTCCTCCAAAACACCCCTAAGTGGCTCAATAATATTTAGATCTGGTGCAGGCCATGGGAGATTTTCAACTTCACTTTCATGTTCATAAAACCAATCTTTCACCAGTCTTGCTGTGTGTATTGGTGCATTGTCATCCTGATACACGGCACTGCCTTCAGGATACAATGTTTGAACCACTGGATGCATATGGTCCTCCAGAATGGTTCGGTAGTCCTTGGCAGTGACGCGCCCATCTAGCACAAGTATTGGGCCAAGGGAATGCCATGATATGGCAGCCCAAACCATCACTCTGGGCATGCAACAGACTGGGTGGTACGCTTTTTTGGGACTTTACACTGTAACTCTCCCGGATGTGGGGAAAACAGTAAAGGTGGACTCATCAGAGAACAATACATGTTTCACATTGTCCACAGCCCAAGATTTGCACTCCTTGCACCATTAAAACTGACGTTTGGCATTGGCATGAGTGACCAAAAGTTTGGTTAAAGCAGCCTGGCCGTATATATTGACCCTGTGGAGCTCCAGACGGACAGTTCTGGTGGAAACAGCAGAGTTGAGGTGCACATTTAATTCTTGGGCAGCCGTGGATTTATGTTTTTTGGATACAATCTGGGTTAGCACCCGAACATCCCTTTCAGACAGCTTCCTCTTACGTCCACAGTTACTCCTGTTGGATGTGTTTCGTCCTTCTTGGTGTTATGCTGATAATACCCTGGATACTGTGGCTCTTGATACATCACAAAGACTTGCTGTCTTGGTCACAGATACACCAGCAAGATGTGCACCAACAATTTGTCTTCTTTTGAACTCTGGTATGTTACCCATAATGTTGTGTGCATTGCAATATTTTGGGCACAACTGTGCTCTTACCCTGCTAATTTAACCTTCACACTCTGCTCTTACTAGTGCAATGTGCAATTAATGAAGATTGGCCACAAGGCTGGTCCAATTTAGCCATGAAACCTCCCACACTAAAATGACAGGTGTTTCAGTTTCATTGTCTAACCCCTGTACATATACATACTGTATATGGTCACATATGTATGCAAGCTAAATAGGAAAAATCGTGATCATACAGATTCTGCAGGTACATTGCTTGCATTTACAAATTAATATTTATATTTCTTCAGTGTTTCCTTTTAACTGAGACACTGTTATACACTTAGGGCAATGGTGCACAAGGTGTTTCATGCAAAATGCTTGAAAATGTAAAAAAAACTCATCCAAAATGCATTCATTTTAATGGTACCTGTATCAAAACTGCCTTTGATTTTTGGTGCAGTTAACTGCTTTGCATAAAGTCAGAGGGTGGTTTTGATGTGGTCGTCTTTGCAATTAATGGGGTTTGTTTTGTCTACAACAAAATCGCTCATTTGACATTGCAGTTAGGGGTCACCACTTGCAGTAGTATTGCTATGAGTTACAGCAACAGTGAAAGTTTGTATCTATGTTTGTAAATAAACATATATAAACATATAAAACTCCTTTATACTAAGCCATTTGCTGACACAAATAATTAAAAAAAAAAGTTTATGGAAGAAATAATACTTGCAGTTTGTTTCTCTTAATTAGTTTTCCTGAGGGCTGACATTTTCCTACTCCCACTACCCCTCCTCTTTCTGTTCTGCAAGTCAGTCAACATGAGTAGAAAAAGCTGCCTGACTGCTATTGGTTAAGCAGTGTTCTGACCTTTTGGCCGCATAAATTAAATAGGAATGCAGGAGATTACAGAGGGAAAGCTCACTTGTGCTCATGTGCTAAGTAGTAAGTAGGGCAGTAACTAGCCAGTACTTGTCTCACACACATTTTCTGGTGTGGGAGTTTCAGTGCTGCCTATTCAATCATTCTGCATCACCTGAAACAACTACTAGGGAGAAACTTCTCTCACTAAGGTATAGTACTGCATATGTAAATATGTAATTTGACTATAGTTCCCCTCTAAATTGAAAAGTTTCTGTCAGTAAATATCGATTGAAAAAAATCTTGCGATATTTACTGCAAGTAATTAGCCAGATATTGCTGGAATAAACTCGGAAAGGTGAAATCGGCCTTTTCTGAGTTTATTACATTTCAAACCAGGTGTACCGCTCCTCTCACTTCCTGGTTATGTATGGGATATGGATCATCACATCCCTCCCAAATTTTGCTGAATTTTATTAACTGCACAAGTGAGGAGAAGCGGTGATGCATTCATCTCACGGTCCTGGGCTGAGGATTGTGAGATGAATGCTGATCTAGCAGCAGTACATATGTGGCATATTTACTAAAGTCGGGAAACTGTATCGCCATTTTTTGCTTTTTTGCTGCATTTCCTTTTCCCCTCAATTTTGAAATGTGAAAATATTGATATCTGTAAATATCGATGTGGTAATATTGCTACAATTAACATTAATGTCAATGGGGCCCTTTGATATTGATTATTATGATAGAGAATTTTACAGACCCATCTTACACCCCCTGCTAATAGACAGCACATGCACCACTAATACTACAGATCCCAGAATGCTCTGTTTGTTGTCACATCAATCAGGACCCACAAGCGCCCCCTCCTCTGTTGACATTAATTAGCAACCTCATGCTACCAGTCACATTGGGCCACCTCTCCCAAAAATGGACAAACAAAGGTGAAAAACAGAATTTTACAAAAAAAAGTGGGAAGCAGAATATCTGAAGACAAATGTGAGGAATTGACCTGTTCCTGAAAAGGTTCATCGTTATATCTGATGAGAAGGAAAAACATACTCAATTGTAGACAGTAATAAATATCAAGGTTGGCCCGCGACTTTGTCTAAGTTTTTCATTTTGAGCCATTTTGTATTTGAGTTTGACGCCCCTGCTTTAAATGTAGCCAACATAGTAGCTTATTCATGAAAGGCTGAATTGTTGCGTAAAGGTGTAAATTCACAATTATTTGACACTTCCCCATATCCGAGTATTCAAAAAACTCTGTAATGTCACAGACTTACAAAGCACTTCGCACCACTTTACGTGTGTTTTCACAGGTAATTCATAGTTACATAGTTTATAAGGCTGAAAAAAGACAAGTCCATCTAATTAGGCCTATTTTCCTGCAGTGTTGATCCAGAGCCAGGCAAAAAGCCCATGAGACAAGAACCAACTATCCTCATATTATGGAAAAATTCCTTTCTGACTCCAAATATGGCAATCAGAATAATTCCCTGGATCAAGATCCCACCTTCAGTTTCTATTACCCATAACTTGTAATGTTCTTACACTGAAGCATCCAAATCCCTTTTGAACTCTTTTATGGAATTAACCATGACCACTTCTTCAGGCAGAGAGTTCCATAACATCACTGCTCTAACAGTAAAGAACCTCCTTCTAAGCTGGTGTAGAAACTTCTTTCCTCTATACACAGAGGATGCCCCCTTGTTATACTTACAGTTCTTGGTAAAAATAGATTGTGGGAGAGATCTCTGTACTGACCCCTAATATATTTATACATGATTATTATGTCACATCTTAATCTTCTTTTTCTAGACTAAACAATCATAATTTTGATCATCTTTCTTGGTACTATAGTTTGTTGGTTCTTTTTATTACTTTAGTAGCCTGTCTTTGAACCCGCTCAAGCTCAACAACATCTTTCTTGTTCACCAGTGCCCAAAACTGCCCACAATATTGCATGTGTGGTCTAACAAGTGATTTGTAAAGTGGTATAATTATGTTCTCATCATGTGCGTCTATACCCCTTTTGATGCACCACATGATCCTATTTGCTTTGACAACTACTGCTTGGCACTGGTTGCTAAAGTTAAGTTTATTATCAACTAAAATTCACAAATCCTTTTCCATGTCTGTTTTTCCAAGTGTTTTCCCATTTAGAAAATAATCTAGACATTCACTTTACCTTTCCATACACATAACCTTACATTTATTAGTGTTAAACTGTATTAGCTACTTTTCTTTCCAAGCTTGCAATGTATCTAGATCCCTCTGTAATAAAGTACTCTCCTCCTTTGTATTAACTACTTTACACAGTTTAGTATCATCTGCAAAAATGTTCATTACTATCTAATCCCTCAGCAAGGTCATTTATATATGTTTTAAAGACAAGAGGACCAAAACTGACCCCTGGGGTACATCATTATTAACAGTAAGCCAATATATTAACTATTAATAACCACCCTCTGTTTCCTACCATTGAGCCAGTTACTAACCCACTTACATACATTTTCCCCCAGTCCAAGCATCCTCATTTTATGTACCAGCCTTTTATGTGGCACAGTATCAAATGCTTTGGAAAAATCAAGGTATATGACATCCAGTGACTCCCCTCTGTCTAGTCTATAACTCACCTCCTCATAAAAGCTAATTTGATTTGTTTGGCAGGATTGGCTATTCAAGCATTAGAGTCTGTCACACTACCGAATTCAACAAGGCGTATTGTGTGACATTTACTAGTTATACTTGCTCAATAAGTGAACATGGGGAAGTGGTGAACAGATGTGAATTCAGAGCTATACACAACTATTTGGCCTTTAGTCAATGAAGCCCACAGAGTGTACCAACCCAAAGTGATGAGAATTCGGTTTCGGTCTAATTTTCACTGTCCTTGGCCCCCTCCTGCTCTTGCTGTACATTCTTTCCTTGGGTAATATCATCAATTCATTTGATCTTCAGTATCACTTGTATGCAGATAATACCCAAATTTACCTGAATTTTACCTAACACCCTATTTACATATTCAAATTTCTACCTGTGTCCTGGCAATTTCATCTTGGATGGCTACGCGCCAGCTCAAATTGAATATCGTTAAAATGGAATTGATTATCTTTCCACCCAAACCTGGACCTGCTCCTTTTTCCATTCTAGTCTAGCCAAGATCCGCCCCCTTCTCTCTCACTCCACTGCTAACACTGCATGCATGCTCTGACCTTCCAGTTTCCCACCTCTCCCCACTCCAGTCTACTCTAAATTCTGCTGCCAGAATTCTCTCCCCAGAGGGAACAGCCTTTCTCCCAATCTCTCTCTGCTCCTTTACTTCCCGTAAGCAAAGGTATCATTTACAGTGTTCTCCTTTCGACATTTAAGGCACTTCACTCAGTTACCCCTCCCTACATTTTCTCAACGCCATTTGCACTCCTCCCAAAGCAATCAGCTTTGCATGTCACACACCAGTACTGCCCTTTCTAGACTTAAACCCTTCTCTCTCTGCCCCGACATCTGGAATTCTATACCCCTTTATCTTCATCAGTAACATTCCCTCTGCACCTTTAAAACCAAACTGAAGTCCAACCTTTTGGAGCACTAGCACTGATATTTATCTCTGATTTTTATGTATTTAATCCTTAATTAGTTATTTATGCTCAATATTTGAATTTATTTATGTGTTTCAACACATTGTTGCAGCTCTTATTACCCTTCTATCTGTGTGTGTAAGTCTTACTCCCATTTAGACTGTAAGCTCTTTGAGTCAGGGACCTCCAACCTCTTGTGTCAACCACAACCTAGCACTTAAAGTGAAGTATCCTTGTGATATTATACTTGTATTATGTAATACACTTTTCCCATGTCTGTATTATATTTATATGGCTGAATTGTACAGCACTGTGAAAATTTGTGGCGCTTTACAAATAAAAATATACATATATACATACAAGTCCAGCTTCTTTATGGCTGCCATCACTTAAAGGGGATGTATTGCAAGTTAAACTAATCTAGGTGTACCTCACCCCTAACTGAGATAAACAGATTCCAGATATTATTTTTTCCTTATAGTGTTATCTTTATTTTGTTGCCTTTCCCTTTATCAGCCCCCAGATGTAGTCAACTCAATTGATTACATCTGCTCTTGGTCTCTTACATAATAAAAAGTCACCACACCACTGACTACAAAACATTCCAAGTAATCCTGAAAAAATCCATTAGATTCAGTACAACATAACATACAATTGTGAGGTCTTATATTAATAAATGAAACAAAGAACTGAAAATAACTAAAGAACCGGTGGTCAATTAATAAGATCTTTAAAAAACAGTTGTCCTCTTTAGGTTCACACCTCCTCTTCAACACCAGGGTTTTCTTCTTCTGCACAGAATAAAAAATAAGATGTTGAAGAGGAAGTGAAGAGGATTACTGCACTGGAACAGAGGAAAAGAATAGCATTGAAATCTTGAATCAGGAACCAGCATTGGAGCAATGGAGGTGATCAGTAAGTATAATTAGCATCCACTAATAAAGAAACACTAAAACCTGTAAATAAAGAGCTTACTATTTAATGGCCACCTAGTAATAAGTTCAAAAAGTGTTAAAATGGCAGATTCAGGCTTACAGATTTTGCAGAATAGTCATAGCAATCAAAGAAAAAACAAACAGCTGAAGCTGAGATTTTCAGATAATTATCCTCCTTAGTCAAGGGCTAAACTCACTAACTAAGCATGCTCCCCCTCCAGAAATTAATTAAAATTCACTTAATTCAGGAAATTTAGTGCAAGGCAGTTCTGAGAGACTGAGGGGGTTATTGCAAATATGCTACAATTTCCACATTGTAAAGCTGCTACAATTTCCCCATTGTAAAGTCGCTACAATTTTCCCATAATAAAGTCGCGACTGCGACAATAGTCTCATTATAAAGTTACGACTGCGACAGTTGCAGCCTATTGCGACTGTCTTTATCTGGCTAATTTGTACTTTTACGCAACAATTCAGACTTTGGTGAATAACGCCCTGAGAAACTAGAGAAAAACAGCCTAAAACAGTTCAATCAAAATCTGCTTAGTAATTTAAATAAAGTAACAGCCTTTGCAGATGTAACAGAAAGAGGAGCTATGATTAGCTGATTCCTTCTGCTTCAAGTGCTTGTTTTTTCTTTTGTTGCTATGATTATTCTACAAAATTGATAAGCCTATAGTTTTAACTCTTGCTGTTAAAAAGACTGTCAAAAAAATCCTGGGCTGTGATCGCGAGATGAAAGCTGATCCAGCAGCAGTACACTCTTCTATCTGGCCTTCCAGCTTCCCAGCTTTCTCCACTCCAGTCTATCCTAAATTCTTCTGCTAGAATTCTCTCCCTCTCTCCCCTGAAGGGACAGCCTTTCTCCCAATCTCTCTCTGTTCCTTGGCTCCCTGTAAGAAAATTAACCATTTACAATTTACTCCGTTTGAAATTTAAAGGAACACTCCGGCCAAAGTTGAAAAAAATGCATGTGTTAATAAATACGAATTACTAACTTTTATTAAATGCATTTTATTTTCAATTTTGCCCCTAAAATGAAATATCTTACCTGTTTAGAAGCACTTCCGTGTTTAGGATTCCATCTTCATCTGTGCCGCAGACTCTAAGGTGTCCTGAAACTGAAACTCTTCACAGCCGCGATCCTCTCCTTTCATTGTGTAGCCCAGCGCCAGCATCTCCTAATAGTCACATGGGAGAGCGCTGCATCATCAACCCGTCTCCCCTTGATAATGCGTTGCACTCCCATGTGACTATTAGGAGATGCCGGCACCGGGCTGCTCACTGAAAGGAGAGGATCACGGCTGTGAAGAGTTTCTGCTCCAGGACACCTTAGAGTCTGCAGTACAGATGAAGATGGAATCCTATACACGGAAGTGCTTCAAAACAGGTAAGATATTTCATTTTAGGGGCAAAATTGAAAATAAAGTGCATTTAATAAAAGTTAGTAATTTGTATTTACTAACACATGCATTTTTTTCAATTTCGCCGGTGTTCCTTTAAGGCAATTCACTCTGTTGCTCCTCCCTAAATCTCCTTTCTTGTATGTCCATACATTCCTCAATTTCAACCACTCCTCTCCCAAAGCAACCTGCTTTTTATGCCACACACCAATACTGTCCTACCTTAAGGAGCACTAGCACTTTTTTTTTGTAAATATTGTATTGTATCCTTAATTAACAATTTATGCTTAGTATATATATATCTTTACTTATGTATTTATAGACCAGTGTCCCAACACATTTTTACAGCTCTTGTTACCCTTCTCTCTGTATGTAAGTCTTCCTTCCACTTAGATTGTAAGCTCTATGGGGCAGGGACCTCCATCCTCTTGTGTCAATCACAACCTGGTACTTAGTGATTTTACGCTTGTAAGTTACTCAATTATAATGTGCAATGCACTTTTCCCCATATCTGTCTTATATTTGTATTGCTAAATTGTACAGCGCTGTGTAAATTTATGGCTCTTTATAAATACAATTATACATACATACTGCTGCTAAAGCTATCAGGCAAGTATTTTCCTTAATAATAGTTCTCCTTTAAGATACTACCCAAGGCAGAATGAGCATTAGTTCTTCTTTGATCTTTTTATATAATATATATATAGTTTTCTGCCTTAATACATATGGTAATTGTCCTTTGTTATATAAGGTCTAACTGGACAGTCTCTAAGATCAAGTTTGCACTAGAATATGCTGCACTTTTAACTCTGGGTAAATCACTAATGTGACCTTAGAGCAAAAGGTCTGACCTAAAGTTATTTTGGGTATTTTTTTTTTGTTGTTGTTTTTTTTACACAACCTGCCTTGACAGAGTACAACATTTTGAAGTATGTTTCTATTATTTTCTATTTTTACCATTTTGCAATCAATTTACAAAGATATTGATGTTATTTAATTGAAAAAAGTCAGTAGTGAAAACTGAATTTTATTAACTCATTAAAAAGGCAACCTAGTTAGCATGCATTTTCACTAAAATCCTTCAAAGGTGGTGTATGTCACAACTCAGTCAGATGCACATAAATGGAAAAAAATGGAGAATTATCAACAAGGGTCATTGTTTAACGAGGTCTCTTAAAACAGCGGTCCCAACCTTTGCTGGATCAGGGACTGGTTTTCCGATCCAGCAAAGGTTTGATGGACTGGTGGGAGGGACAATGAGTGTTGCCAGCCACGTGATGGTGATGCACTATTTGTGCATTTCATCACCATCATGTGGCCCAGTGCCATGGGGCCCACATGCCGGCAGTGGTCTGCAGCCCAGCATTTGGGAACCCATCTTAAAATGTAGTAAGAAATCAGGAGATAGCATTCACTGGTATACAGTAACTATAACAAAAAAAACACCTGGTTGATTGCTATGGGTTATTAGACCTTTGTAAGCAATTGCTCTACAATAAAATCTGCCTTAGAGGTTTATTGATTAGTGTATGCAATGCCAACATTAACTTCAAAAGAAGGAAATGTATGAAATAGACTTAATACTGGTCTGATTAGACTTTGTTACAGATCTACACCCAAACATTTCCCTCTCTGAAATGTTTTAGGTCATGTCTGAAATAGATAGAGAACTCCTGCATCATAGAAAATGTTTTTTTTTCTAGAGCCTAAACTACAAAAGCCTTTGGATGTGTAAAACTGATGTACAATAGGTGAAGATAATTAATGGGTGATTCACAAGTAGTGGCCCTTTCTGACAGCTTGTCCACTTTCCTCTGATCTTCCTTTATCCTTTTGTTTTTACTCTAAGGTTAATTTTTATTCAAATTCCTGCATCCAAGCTACATCACTGTGAAGTAATGGCAACAGCTCCATTTTTCTGTCACCAGTGAATGCTTGTATGTGTACAGACTGTATAGGTGGCAAGTGCAGAACTTTATCAGTGCCTTTCAATACATTTCATTGTTGTTTATTTTCAGTAAGGAGCAGCATATGAAACCTTCTGTATAATCCCTGTGCTTTGTTGTTTTGCAGGGTGCATTCACTTTCCACGGAAGTATGATAGACATGCCCTTGCTTAAACAGGCCCAGAACATCCTCACACTCGCCAATGCCATCAAGAACGAACATCTCCCGAATAAATCTCCCACCGACTGATTCCACACTGCACTGCGTTCACACAGAAAGTCGTGCGCGACATCTCTGAGTAGTTACTGCATTAAAATAAACGTTTATGTAAAAGTGCCAGTTTCTCGTCTATTTCTCACACTCCATTTTCAACGGGAGCCGCTCCTTCCATGACCCTGTAACTTGGAGAGGTGTGGGCAGCAGCGTGTTTGTCGCCTTGTTCACTGCACCATTGACACACCGGCAAGGCCGGGCCAGTTACACGCTTGTTGAGCTCTATGCTCTGTGTTAGTAACTAGCACAAGCGCTTGTAAAGAAGGGGATAACCCAGCTTACAGCACGGATAAGTAAACACCTCAAGCGGCCATTGTCTTCTCTTCTTACACACTGGGCAACACACCGGGCTGAGGGATTACACACTGGGCAACAGGCCGGGCTGAGGGCTTACACACTGGGCAACACGCCGGGCTGAGGGCTTACACA